>VOPJ01004043.1:0-33341 GCA_014673585.1 Semibalanus balanoides
AGCCGCTGGCCCAGTCGCAGAAGGTGTCGCTGCGCACGGACGCGCGCGGCTTCCTCTGTCTTCAGTACATGATCAAAACGGGCGACGGCCACGTCTGCTTCGTCGAGTTCTTCGTGAGTGAACGTTTCACGTGGGTGTGAGTCAGCTCTGGTCGCTGATGACTGCATCGTACTAGGCACACTTAGCTGTCATTATGGATGTGGTCCGCAATACTGTAGACGTTCTCTTGCTTGTCTTACGGCAGTGTGCGCTGTTCCGTTGGAAATGAAATTCAGTCGAGTCCTTTGACGGACGTGAGCCACTGGTTACCCCGAATACGTTACAAAGCCATTACGAATCCACATTTCAAGTGACAGACAAACATGGGTCAGTGTTATTGAAATGTGATTGTTGTCAATTCGGTAAGCATATAACTCACGGAATATGTCACGGAATTCGGTATTTACAGTCCATAATATCTTCATAGCTGTGGGGCAACAATTACTTTTAGCGTTGACGACGGTTCCTCGTGTGTGGAGACCTCCGTGGCGTTCTCTTGTGTCTCCTTTCTCTTTTTGTTTGGTTATTTGTTTGGGTGCTGTCTCCGACGCGTAGAGTGCACCGTGCACCGCCAGATTATATGACTGTGATTGGTGCAAGCGTCTATGATCGCACTTCATTCGTTCAGTCACACTGCCCAGTGCCCGCTCGCAGCCTTAACGATGGACAACTGTTCACAAATTTTGCCCGAATTTAATCAAATTTGATGAATTTCCGTGATCAAGATTCAGGACCCACGCCAAGCGAAACTGGTGGCGAGCTTTACGCCGTATAGCGACTGAGATCGGTCTGACTTGACCACTGGTTTCATCTGGCAGTGAACGTCCCATGGCTCGTCCCCGTCAGCAGCCAATAGTGAACGCCGAAGCGTCTCGAACCCACCTGGCCAGGGTGAATCAGATTACAAGCCCAGCGCTCTCCTGACTGAGCGGCTCAGTTAGGAGAGCGCTGGGCTTTCAATCTCAGTCTGAGCCACCCGGGTGGACTTAATGGAGCGGGCTCACGTGGTTTTACACCGTTCATTCTATAGCCACCTCAAGTCTCCGGGAGGTGAAAACCAGTGTTTGGCTACCCTGACAACAAAAAACGTCACAACATTGAAACATCATTATATTGAAAGCGCCCCATGCTTGCATGTACAGTGTACAACATACCGGAATATAACACGTAAAATCGTTACACACCAGCTGCCGCAGTGGTGTCGGTGGGAGACTAAACTCACAGCATAATGCCACTTCCACCAGCACACAGACACACACACACACACACACACACACACACACACTGACGCGCGCCACGTCTTCAGCCAGCCTCAGTACAGGAACGCCCATGCCATTCGTGCCTGCGCGGCGGCTTGGGGTCCGCCCATCACGGGGTGGTCCGATGGCTTGGGGTCCGCCCATCGCTGGGTGATCTGATACAGCGTCACAGAGAAG
Source organism: Semibalanus balanoides (assembly GCA_014673585.1). Classification (NCBI taxonomy): domain Eukaryota; kingdom Metazoa; phylum Arthropoda; class Thecostraca; order Balanomorpha; family Balanidae; genus Semibalanus; species Semibalanus balanoides. Next base: position 1,476 of record VOPJ01004043.1, read on the forward strand.
TCCGCCGACCGTGAGATTCAGAATATCAAAAATACCTACACAGGGTTCAGACGAGCGAACCAGCGCGGATCTACTGATCAGAGAGGTGTGGTGGGCACAGAAGGAGGAGCGAGCCAGCGCGGACCTACTGAACGCACAGAGGTGTGGTGAAGACAGACGGGGGAGACAGCGCGGACCTACTGAACGCACAGAGATGTGGTGGGCAAATGTCTCTCAGCGCCATACTGCTCGCTACGCTGTGCGGAGGAGAAACGGACAGGACACCATTCACTGCACCATGCTGCACGGCGCGCCTAACACTCCGCGCAGCCGACATGGCACGCATTTATGTATATGTAATAATACATTTAACACCAGATTTACACGTGTATCACGAACCTGCCAACAGCAGCAGTCAGTTAGTCAGTCAGCCACATCACAGTAGTAGGACTAGAGCCACGGTCGGAGTGGCAGTGCGCCGCCGTGGCCAGTATCGTGGGACTACGGGTAGAGGACGAGACTCGCCTCGTACTCGCAGAGATTATGCAGGCAGATCTATAGGTACACAAACTAGGTACACAAACTAGGTAATTAACAGCGCGACAGAATGCCAGCCAGGTATTCAATACCAGAATACCAACAATATTGGTAAGAATGTAAATGTGTGAATTAAAATTAATGTACAGACGGCTTTTACACCAGAAATTATGTCTTTGGACATGCGAAGCGGCCGAACAAAATGACACTCGATTCAGGATACGTCACAAGCGTCGCCAGTGGAGGGTAAAAATGTAATTATTGGTGAAAAGTCTTAACCGTTCCATCAGTCCACTTCAGTTACAGACAATCTAGTGTGCAGCCAAGCTAACAGAGCAATATGCAATTAGCACTGCCGCTCACCCAGTACAGCAAACATTTCTGACCGATGCATGTATCGACATACTTAGAAATAGTAAGCCACATGCTAACCTGATAGACACGTGATTTCCAAGGGCTAATGTGTCAACAAATATATTACCAAACAGGTCATGCCTGGAACCAAGCTTGTCATACTTGGTCCTCGCAATATACAATGATTGCATTAATTACTAACACTGATAGTAAAATATAAAAGCGGCCGTCTGTGAGATACGAACAGCGTTGCACGAATTGGTCACAAAAGCAGATTGTGTCATTTATGAGCAACATTGCAAAACTTCTAGCGAAAGAACCATCCCAAGATATAATGCACTTTATGGCAAAACGTACCTGTAAGAAATATGTATGCGTATACATTGATATAACATATCTCCAATGATAAACAAACAGGGGATACTACGTGTCTTTGTCTTCAGTCACTCCACAGATATCACATTCGCGCCGAGCTGCCGGGCATCGCGGGTCAAGCATTTGGGCGGGCCTCCCATGGCCGCGCCTCGCCCAACTCGTAAGACTCACACACACCACAGATATCAACCCCATCCACTGTTAAAGAAATATCGCTTGTTCCGGGATCTTAACCAGCCGCCAGACTATGCACAGGAACCGCGCAATGTGAGCTGCAACCAGAGGCCCGTAGCCGGGCTCGGCTCTCCCAGGGCGCGGACCGGCCCGGTCACATCTGACAGTACGTGGACAAGGCCAGGTTACCTGTCAGTGCGTGGACAGGCCAGGTAGCCTTTATCAGCCTTAAGTGACACGGACCGGCGGGGCGACATGTGGTTGGGCCATACCAGGCCACTGGAGCGCCGGATGCAGGCGTGTGCCGCGCCGTCTGAGCGGCGGCGTCAGTCAGTCCTGGCGGCCCGGCCTGACTCCGGGGAGGCGGCGGCTCGTCGGGCGGCCCTCTACTGGCCGCCGCCCGTGTCCGGGTCGTCACTGTGTCCGTTGTTGTCGGTGCCGCCACCCACGACCGAGTCGGTGGGGGAGGTGAGATCGGTGTCGCCGTGAAGCTCTCCAGCCAGCCGCGGAGTGACGCTCTCCGGCTCCCCGGCGTCCGACGGCGTCTCAGCACCCTGAAACAAACAGGCAGTACCGGTGTCACGTCTAGGCACCCTGAAACTAGCGGAGACAGTACCGGGGGTCACGTCTCGGCACCCTGAAACGGATGGGAACAGCACTAGCCGTATTGAGACTTGACTAGTGAACCCGGGCTCAGGACACTGAGCAGCACTGGAACTGGAAGCATGCACCACAACGGACAAACCAAATGACGTATGGAGTTGCTGGTGACCCTAGGCCCCGGGTGACAAGACCAGGGAAGTAGAGCAGACGTACCGTGGCAGACGGCTTGGGGTTCCGGCGCCAGGTATGTGAGCCGTCGGGAGCAGGTCTGTGAGGTGATGGTGCTAGTCAACCCGGAAAACGAAGGAGTATGGTGAGCGGGGGCGTGCCTGGAGGGGCATACTCCTGAGGGTGCCGGGATTCTCGCCACCTAACCAGTCGGAACTAAAACCGAACCGAGGCCGCGCACCAGGTCCCCGCGCTCGCCCGCCAACAAGCGTAATCTCCTGTGGGTGACAACGCACAGCAACAGCAATCGATATGCTAATCGTCTGCTGTCACAGTGGTGTCAGACCTCCTGTGGACGACGAGCACATTATCAGAGATAGGTCGAGCCGACTGCGGCATTGCGTCGTATCTACTGTGGGCACAGGGCACCAGACGAAACGATAGGTCAGCGTCTGCTGTCAGAGTGTATCTCTGCGGAGACACGGACAAGACAACATAAGATTCAGGGGGACTGATCATGCCGAGTGTGCCGCCCTTGCCATCGAGTTTTGGGTCAGTAGAGTAGACCAATGAATCCCTGCGGAACAACAGAAAATGGAGTCAGACCGGGCGTGTACACTCAACTTCCGAAACGCGGACTCAAGGTGCTGGACTTAGATATGAAGCAAGTATTACAGGGGTAAACGATAATAGAGAAACGCTTTCTTGAATGACAGCCTGGAGGTGATATTATGGACACTTCTGGCACAAAAAGCCGGTCGCTCATGGTGAGCGCCTATCTAAGCAAAGGTATTTACGAGTTTCATCTACATCGTTAGGTAATATCAGTTAAAGACAAAGTTGTATAATCGCCTAAAAAACATACTATATCGTTCACGTCGCATAGCGAATAGGCTTGGAGAGCCGTATCCAAGCATACGACTGCCCGGCGCAGACTTCAGCGTATTGATCGTAAAGTGACCCAACTGTACGCTGCAGCTTCATCCATTATTTAGGCCAAACGCCATGAATACGATGTCTGACTCTGTCACTAGTATGCTCAAGTATCACGCGTCCCTCCACATCCACCAGCACCAGGTTCAGGTAGTAGCGGACGGAGAACTTCTTGTTGACGTCGCGCATGGTGGGCGTGAGGTCGTACCCAGCGAGGAACACGCGGATCGGGATGCTCTCGCCCCGCACCGGAGCGCCGTCCATGATCTCGTACTTGGCGATCGTCTCGTTCTCGTTATAGGTGCTGGGACCTGCCGACCGCGGCGGGGGCGGGGGTGAGCAGCATGTACAGATCGGGGAGGTGGCCACCAGCTAACCGAGAAATCAGCAAGTGGCGACCCCAGTGTTTGTCCCCCTCCCCCTCCACACACACATATGGGGAGTTGCTACGTCGTAAATATAAGGTGAAACGTTCGATTACACGATTGGTCTAGTTTGATTATGTAGCATCAAGGGCTGTATTAGTATCCACCTGTTCACAAATACAGATATTATCAAGTATATCAATCGCAATGGCCAATGCATGCATCGACATTCGCTCGTATTGGAATACTAGTGGAACAAATGATAGTTACACGGAACGTGCTCCGAGATACCTGTCTTTGTTACAGTCAGCAGATTGCATATTGTGAATTTATAACGATAAATGGCTGGAGTAATGTGTTTGTCGATGAAACTCGTACCGGCACCAGTAGTTTCTCGCTTGATGATGGCGATTTCCATGTGCTTTATTTTTATCCGAACCAGGAGGAAATATATTTTTCCGACAATGACGTCCTTCAGGTGATATCTGGAAGGGGGATAAAAGTATGGGATGCTGATACAATAAACAGAACAGCAAGAGTATGGCTATAAACCGTAAACGCCATACCCAGCCAACAATGCACACAAATATATCAAACTACTCAACCGAAATTTAAATAATTCACGAAAAGGAGTTAGTATCTATATCACAATTATAAAATGGTATCCATCTTTCGGCACTTAATCAAATGGAACTATAATAATTGAATTTAACGACTAGCGTCTCCATCGTTAAAAGACTCTTACTTTTACTATAACTCACGGATCTGATGTCAACTCAATCTAACTCGCACAATTATTTTCGACGTACCTACAATACATTGCGTGATAAAGCTCCAGGAGGAACTTTTGGCCAACTCACTTTGACTTGTTGTACTCGAACTCGATGTGCAGACAGTCCTCGATGCCGACCTCCATCTTGATGCTGGTGTTCATGTCCGGGTACTGGGAGAGCGTGTGCACGGCAATGTCCATCTCCCGGACCAGGTCAGACAGGCGACGCACGATAGTCACACGCAGCAGGTACCTGACAGGACAATACAGCTGCGTCACACGCCAGGCTCAGACAGACACGCACCGATAGTCACAACGCAGCAGGTACCACCTTGACAAGGGACCTTCAATCAGCAGAGCTGCGTCCATCAGGCACAGGTTCAAGAACAGCACGCACCTGCCACGGAATAGTCTCGTCGCAGCCAAGTACCTGAACAAGGAACAATACGTATGCTGCTCACGAGCGCCAGGTTCGCAGACGGACGCACGATAGTGCACCACGCACGCAGGTTACCTGACCAAACAATTATCAGCTGCGTCAACACCCAGTCGTCACAGACAGCGACACCGAAGTCACACGCAGCAGGTAACCTGGCAGGACAATTACAGCTGCGTCACAAGCCAGGTAGACAGGGGCACGCACCCGATAAGCTACTCCAGCAAGTACCTGACAGGAAATGACACGCGTAGCGTCACACGCCAGGTCAGATCAGGCGACGCACGTAAAGTCAAACACGCAGCAGGTACCTGGGCGAAAGGTCTGACGGTGACAACGTCAGTAAGTTGAACACATGACACTGACAGTCTGAAAGCTACCGGGTTATACCACAGCTCATCAGGTGACACTTGTATGAAGCCCAGTCTGTACAGAAACGCCTTGTGCCATACCAATCGAATTCATGCCAGGTTAATACATGACAGACAGCGAGATGCTCCTCAGATGACCTGGACAGAATCACTACAATAAGTGTATCATCCACAGAGCGGTTACATGATGGCTGATGCAGGAATTGTAACAATCGTGGCTATCTTCCATGTGCTACTCAGCTACATTACAACAATTGTGGTGCCGTGAACGCTGACACATGGTGTTGTGATGTCACCTGAGTCGGACGTTGGTGCCGCAGTAGCTCTCGTACGGCTTCTCCACCTGGCTGAACTCGAACGGGTAGCTGGCGTTCTGCTGCAGCTCGCCGGGCCGCGCCAGCTCCTTCACCAGCGAGAGGAACTCGTGCTGGCTGCCGCGGTCGTACTGCAGCTCGATCTGGCCCACAAACTCGATCTTGACACCAAAGTGTTCCAGCTTTGAGCCAGTCTTCTTCAGGGTGACGTTCACCTGCGGCCAGGACAAGCAGGAAATGGTAGTGATGATGATGCTTAGGGCTTAAGGGTGCTGCAGCTGCAATTTTTTATGGTTCCAAGGCATGATACACGAATGGGTTCACATTGGGAAATTGATCACAGGCAAATACATAAATTTGCACTGGTCAGAGGAACTGTACACAGAATTAAACCATCAAAGAAGGGTTTGGGATATAATGCTACAAGTGCATTGTGATGATCTTGTATTGATTTACACCAATTTAAGTAGCTACTAGTTGCTTTATTGTTCATTATGACAAAAAATATAAATAGCTTGTTCTAAGTCTAGTATGCCATTGTAATGCAAGAGTTTCCAATACTTTTGTATTTTGCAAAGTCCTTAATATTGTCAGTAATTATACTCCTCAATCAATATAACTTTTCTAGTGTAAGCGGAACAACACAATATATACGAACCACCACACACACACCCATATAATATATAGTATATATATATATAAAAATACAACATATATTATAATGTATATTGATATATATATAGTATATTATATAAAGTGGCAATGCATATTTTCTCCCTCATACCAAAAGAGAGTGCATACAAAATGAAATATTGTGCTTGAAGGTGACTTGAATTACTGGAATGTATTACTTGGAAATATAACAACACAAATACACAAGATAGGTTAACTCACCTGGTAGGGTTCCTTGCCTGATAAACTGTGGATTAAATATGGTTAGGAAGTAGAGGAACCCAGAAGGACTACTAACCTTCCCTGTAATACTTTCACCATCATAGAAAAGATAATATCTTTCTCTTTTTCCATCTTCAGATTTGAGTTCTGTCATTTTTCTGGTATCAGCCCCATCCAGGATAACATCAAGTTCAGCACTTTGGCCAAACCCAAAGAAGCTCTGAAAAAAACAAGTAGAAGTGAAAAGGACATCACACTTGTTTTGAGTAACAGTAACTGCTATAGTTTAACAAAGACAGACTAAAAAGTATTTCCAAACCTTAGTCATCTTTAAATTGTCTGGTCATATTTTTATTCAATCTATATTTCAGGTCCCCAGCATAACTTGAAAAACACTTTGAATGGATGTCAATATACCAATACATGTACATTTTGAATAGGCTGAATACGACATGTACATTGTACAATGAAGGGTATTGGTGTGGTTGGTGTCAAATTCGTGGCTGAGCACAAAATTAGTCAGCTGACAGGACATTGTATTGGTAAGTGAAAAATGTGTTATGACATCATATGTATCTCTTAGGCAGGTCATTGTTGAGATCCTAGCCTAAACTAACCTTACTTTTTACCTAGACCCACCATTAAGTCTGATCAAGACAAAGCCTAAATAATATATGGCCATTAAGCCTGATTGAGACAAAACCTAATTAATATATGACCATTAAGTCCAATCAAGATAAAACTTAAATTACATATAAGGCCATAAAGTCTGATAGGGACAAAATCTATATAATAAATGGCCATAAGTATGATCAAGATTAAACCAAAATAATATATGGCCATTATGTCTGATCAAGACGAAACCTAAATAATATATAGCCATTAAGTCTAACCAAGAAACATATGTCATGTTACATTTAACATTTTTCACTCCCCAATAAATATACCGTTAGCTGACTGATTTTCATATCTGCGCACGATGGTGACACCAGCCCAACTATGACTGAATAGACTTAAGACTACAAATTCAAATACTAACAAATTTTGAATAGTTTGAGGAATTGAAAGTTGGAGGAAACAGAACAAGTTTTATTGTTTTAAAACAACACAAATAATATAAATCACTCATGATTGAAACAAATGCAGCACAAATGTAACTTACCATGATTAAATTAAGAAACCCACTTTAAATTACAAAAAGTAATTATGTCACCTGTCAAGCACAACAAGCAAATGCCTAACTTTTGATGGATAAGCTTTGAAGCATGAATACAAAGGATGAATTCATTTAAACATCTTAATTATATTTTATGATAAACCTTGAAGAAAGCTGCACTTAAAAATAAATCGCATCTCATCTGCTATTGCACTTTAACTTGGAACTTTTTTCACCAAAACATTGATGTCAGAGAAACAGTAGGAACAGTTAGAATAAATCACGTTGGCATCGTTATAAATGAAATAGTTATTGCTTCTTCTAGCTGTCTTTCAACGATATTCTTCCACTTTTTGAAAGGAAAATAGGTAAAATGTTTAAGGGTAAGAGACGCCCCTTTCTTGCTTTGCACATCACTCGTAAGTCGCAGTTTGAGTTGTAAACATAAAATCAGCCGACATTTCTGGCGCAACTGTGACGGCTGCTGCAAGACAAAGCACAGCTAAATGAAATTGTAGTTGGACGCTTGAGCCACGACGCTACGCGCCCGAACCCAACAACAACAACAACATAAATGAAATTGTATTACAGCTTAAATAGCATACGACCGCACTGGCCGATGACCGCATCGAGTCGAGTTACTCGAGTAGCCAGTATATAGGGCCTTGGAGTAGCCATCGCACGAAAGTGGCAGTAGAAGTGAGTCCAATCAAGGGATAGAACATGAGTCGCGCGGCCACGTTTTTTTTTTTTTAGCGCAGCTGTCGCTTAGAGTCGCGCGGCTGTCTAGCGTCGCACAAAAAATCGACCGATTTGGGGTAGTGCTGAATAATATCAAGGGCGGACCCAGGACTTTTAAGGGGGTGCAGGCCAATTTAGGGCGCCTTTTAACCGGAAATGGGCTCGGATCCCGAAAACGGATCCCGGGATCTTATCCTTGGGATCTGGATCCCGGATCCACTGGGGTAGATACACCTTCACAATTTGTCGATGGATCCACTGGGTCTGGGATCATACACCCGTCTCCAACATTGGTTGACGGATCCACCGCAGACTTGTAATGACTCGTTCTTTTTTAATCGACTCAAGTCTGACTCAACAGCTGATGAACTGACTTGACTCTTCACTCAAGTCGTGTTTAACAAAAAATGAGTCGACTCGATTCATGACTCAAGTAATGTTTTATAAACATTACTTGAAGTCATGAATCGAGTCGACTATTTTTGATGTTAAAACACGACTTGAGTGAAGAGTCCAAGTCGATTCAATTTGCTATACATACAATTGAATCGACCTTGACTTCTTGACTCAAGTTTTTTTTACAATTTGATTCGACTCGACTCAATAATACGTTTTGAGCCGACTTCAATTTGACTCATCATCACAATTCACAAGTTTTCATCATTTCTTGATGTTGACCTTGTGTGGTTGGCGGGGGAGGGGCGGGTCTACATCAAAATTTCATTTTATTCTAGTGTTGGCTGTTTTTCTCAGGAATAAGGTCGTCGCCCCATAGCGCCGGTTGGCTATGTCCCTGTCTGCATTATAACTAAAATTTGGTTTTGAGTCGACTCCAATTCTGTCCTCAACAGCGAAAAAGCTGACTCAACTCTTGACGCAAGACTTGTTTCAAGCAAATTGAATCGACTCGAAACTCTTGACTCAAGTGCCGCTTTACAAATTGAGTCGACTCCAACTCATGACTCAATCCAAAAATGTACTGACTCATTGAGTCAACTCATAACTCAACTCTGAGTCATTTACAAGTCTGATCCACCGGGATCCGAGATCGCAGGCACCATTTAGCACTGGGATCCACTGGGATCCCAGATTTGCCATTATACAGATATTTTTCTTCTGAACCCATATTTTAAGTAGGTAATTGTCAGTACTTTTCAGTTTAAACTAGCATAGGCGCATGCATTTAGTTATATTTTGTCATGAAATATTAAAAATATGACCTAATTAAAAAGTCAGATCCTGTCGGATCTTGGATCCGACAGGATCATAGATCCATTTTCATTGTTTATCGTGGGATCATGTGGGATCCAAGATGCAATGTTGAATTTAATTGAAGGATCCACTGGGATCCCAGATCCACTGATGTATTTTGCCATGGGATCCAGTGGGATCATAGATCTAACATTGCGTTTTGTAGAGAGATCCTCTGGGATCATAGATCCTACTCTCAGATCCATGCACATGTCTGGAGAGTCTGCTTCCAACCATAGGCGGATCCAGAACGGATGATTTTGTCAGTTGGGGGGGGGGCAATTCCAAAACAATCTCGCACATTTCTGAAGGATTTCGCTTGCTTATGTTTCAGCAACTGATTTAAAACAAACTTGCTTTAGTAAAAGTTGCTTAGTTTTACGATAATCCTCAGGGAATATGTGTCAAATTGGCGCCGATTTGGGGGTGGTTGGGGGCGGGCCATTGGCCCTGTGCCCCCCCCCCCTCTGGATCCGCCCATGCTTCCAACAATCTAGGCGCACATCGGACAGCAATGTTTGTGAAGCCGCAGCCATGGAGCGAACGGCAGACATTAAAACAAGCAGCATACACTCACGGACTGTCCGTGTCCATCGCCGGGCGCCTGGCGGGGCGGCGCCCGGCGACGGACAGCCCGTGGGACACCCTTCTGGCGGGGGAGGGCCGTGGTCCCTGCGGCCCCCGGTGTCGATTTGTATACTATTGAGGCGGGGCGGGGGCGGGCCCCCAATGATTTCAAATTTTAACATTAGGCCTATGGCGTGGCATGGTAAGAATGGAGTTCAAATATATAAAGTTAGCACAAGACCCCCCCCCCCCCCAATCATTTGCATAAATTGACACCGCTGCCTGCGGCCACCCCCTGGATCCGCCCCTGAATAATGTAAGCATTTAAATTGTAAAAGCACGGTTGCTACTTGCTGCACAATACTGAGCATGCATTGGCGTCGGCACTGACCATTGACGATTCAAAATTTCTAGGGACAAATCCAAGTACACGTGTGTCGTGTACTTTAACCCGCGCCCCGCTGGAGTCTCCAATTTCATGCCGAACGCGCCCCGCTGGGGGGCATATTCTGCTCCCCTGTTCGTTATCTTTCGACGCAAGCTAACCGCAGCCGAAGACAACGCATATCGGCAGAGTCTGATAAGCTCCTATTGATATGCTGAGTCAAAGCGTACCTACGTTAAATATTTCGCGAAATAGGTCAACATGTCAAGGACCACGGTCAAATGAAAATATCAAAATTGAGCATATTTTAAGTTTTTGGTCAGTATTTTCCACTGCCAAAGCCGATTGCAGACTATTTTGTATGTTGCACACAATGCTTTCCAAAGATTATTAACTAAAGTCTCTCTTCCTGTATTACCTCGTGCCCGCGCCTGCGGTGTAATTCCACCCGAATACGCGCTCCCGCTGGCATACTGCCCGCCTCGTTTCTTCCCGATATCAATAATCACGCACAGCAGTGAAGACGCGCAGACGGGGCAATCTGAACAGGCTTCTCAATGATACGGTGTTCCATTGCCAGAAGACTAATTATTCTGCTACAATTTTTCTGTACTATATATGCAAACCTCTTTGCGCCTATCACAGGTCAACGGTCAAGGCATAGTAGGCTGTTACCGCAGCCTGGGGAGGAGGGCAAAAGGTGGGTGAAATTCTTTGCTCCCTCTCCTCCTTGAGGTCCGTAGCGTGCCATGTACTTTGGCCAATTCCGGCCGCGTTGCCACTTTAATGGATAAAAAGGTGACCCAGTGAATATCAGCCTTTATGTTTATTATTCCTCTAAAGCCACGAAGAGCGTGGTCTTTAGAAAGGCTTGGTCTTTAGATTTTAAAAAGCGTGGTCTTAGAGTGTTTAAGAGCACATCAGAGGCCTCTTCAGATGTTCTTCAGGGTTGTTGAAGGTTAGAGAACCCCCTAAGCCAGCGGCTAAAGTGCCACTACTCCAGTGTCGTGCTCAGAGTCGCTCTTCTTTAGTTATTTGGCCAATTTGTGCCCCCTCACCAAGCGGTTCAGACCGTCCATTAGGCGTACCTTTTTTTAAGGGGATAGGGCCCTTGATTTTGTCGCGGTTGCGCCCTGGATTTGGCTACCATGCTGCCCCTTTTGGATATGTAGGGCCCTATTGATCCGAATCTTAAGACCATCGCAACAGCGTGGTCTTCTAATGAAATCAGAGCTTACTTCATTTTTCCATAGGTTCTATAGGTCAGTATGTGCCCCCTCAGGCGCCTCTGGGTTTCATGAATGCAGAACAACCATAGGCCTTTAAAGCATCAACTGGACCCTCACACATTTGGCTAGTGCGGCCAAGAGAACGCAGCCAGACCTTCGACAAGATGGGGTCAATCGTGCCTTCTCAAAGGGGCCTTTACCTCTCAAGTCAAAGGCCCTCCCATGCCCGTGATTAAGAAATAATGAGTCTGCGTGAATAATGTTAAGAGAAATATCCCACGGAATTTGAGGATTCAGCTATATTTGATGTTGCAGGGTGTGTCCAAAAAAAGTCGTATATATAAGTAGGACGTCGCCGGATTCAATTGTTTTAGTGAAAAGTCGGTTTTCATTGGGGCACGTGTCACTCCTTGTGCCCTGTACGGGCAATCACGATATAGGGCCTGTGTCCACGTGCGCTTCACTACAATTTTTCCCGCCGTTATTTCGCCGGGCCTGGCCAAGAGTTAGCGGCAGGTTTTTATGTACCGGGTGGTGCCCCTTGCAAAAATGTGGTTTTGTGGTGATTTTTTCTTAGTGTGTCGAAAAAAAGAAGTTGCACAAAATATGAACGCTCTAAAAATTATAGTGGGCCAAATCCGATGATTTTTTAGTGGGGGGCTCCTTGTGCCCCCACCGACGAAAAATTGCCGTCCCCCCCGTGAAGCGAATCATGGGTACGCCACTGCGGTCAGGTAAAAGGTCAAATGGAGATATTTTCGTTTTTGGGACATATTTTCTATTCAAAGCCTTAGATTGAGACTATTTGTGCGCAAAGTGCTCTCAAAGGTATAATGAATCTCCCGGATTAAGCAAAAGTGAAATTGTAAGCAAAGACGTCAAGGTCAATATCGGGTTACTAAAGGTCACTGTTGGCAAGAGGTCTACGAAAGTCATGCGACACATGTCTTATAGGTTGTTTTACTCATATAATTCGATAGCAGGAGCCATTTTGACCAGGATAACTTTTTGACAACCTGACACCATACAAGGTCAAAGTCAAGTCATAAAAGGTCAAATTGTGAAATTATAAAATATAAACAAAATACATTTGTATAGCCCAGTTTTGTCTCAGAAATATCAGATGTTGACATTTTTATTTTGTCATATATGTCATAATTAAAAGTAATTAAAAATTGATCTGTCTATGATAGTTATTACACTTTCAGAGGGGTTCATATCAGTTCAATATACTCAGTATATTGCTTAGTCAATTTATTGGTTTTGACCGTTATCGTAACCCATGCTTAGTTCTCTCACAGATATCCCGTTTTTCATTTGCATTGTTTTTTTATCGTTTTTGAGATAATTTTTCAGAAAAAAATATATTTATTTTATTTTTAGGTGTCAAAAACTCAAAATTTGGAGAATCCGAAATTGCTATTTTTAAGACTATGTCATTTCCTATATTTTTTCTGATGTGCTTCAAACCTCCATTTTCTACGATTTTTCCAACATTTATCGTTCTTCCACCAAAATTGGTATGACATGACGTCATTAAAAGGTCATTATCTCCAAAAGTTCTACATTAATTGCATCGATTTTTTAGCAGGCTTCAAATTGATGTAGAATAAGGTACTGGAAGTTTTACGTTGATATCTGCCATAGTTTTTTTAGTTATTGAGAAAATCCGGGAGGGGCAGATTATGCCCCCCCCGAGCGGGGCGAAGGTTATAGAGACAAAGTTAGAGAGTTGTAAGACAGGATGTCAAGGTTCAAATGAGGGTCTACGACTAAAGGGCCCCGAAATGAATGGTCCTAGTTGAATGTCTTTGAAGAAATGTAGTAGCGAAGTTTCATTAGCTTTAGATGGTTTGGCGTTTATACCGAACGTATAAGCTCGAGTAGTAAAGTGAGTAGATTGTCTATCCAACGCTCTGAGAGATAACAGTCAATGGTCGAGTGCATATTAAGTCAAAATTGTGTAAAATTTTGAATAATCTATAATAAAGAAGTTAACGTTTCTACATATTTTCCAGTTTTGATCTCAGAAATTACAGCTGTTTGCATTTTAATCTTCGTCCTACATCTGGGTCTACTAGAAAGTAAAAATGAGTTATTAATAAAAATAGCGAGTCTATTGATGACTAGCCTGTAATGGGGAAGTCGGATTAGTCGTTTAGAAATGAAGACATGCCAATTCATAAATTTTGGTTTAGGTTACTTCCCATACTAAAGTTCTCAATTACAAATATTTCTGCCGTTTGTTGAATACTTTTAAAAATCGTTTTATGTAACCCATTAATTCTGAAAAAAATAGGGTCAAAAACACCTTCGAATTGCCGACCTCCTTTCGTTTTATCCATCATCCAGCGGTCACTGCGGTACCGAGGGAAAAACGGATTTAGAAGCAGTGGCAGAGCCTAAAACTCGCGTTCGCCCGAAGCCTAAAACGCCGCGCGTCTCGTGATACTTGGTCAACTATCGACAAATTCACATCTCTTCTGGCAGCTTTGGTTAATTGTATTAGAGACTCGCGTTCGCCCGGATGCCTAAACGCCGCGCGTCCTCGTGATACTTGGTCAACTATCGACAAATTCATCTCTCTGGCAGCTTTGTAATTGTAAGATATGGATGCTGGCGGACTGATAGCTTCAACAACACGTGGTAATTTGATTAACTGTCGGCTGTGAATACGCCTGGAGGAGGCTGCCGCAAACACTTGCCACGAACTGAAGATGAGTGAGCTTATTGATACGTACGGTCCTTCATGCGGACTCAGACGCAGGGAAATTACAAAAGGCCTTTATACACACCGGTAAAAGATTCGGGCGTCAGATTTATTCGAGCATTATGTGGCATACTGTTTCACTTTGAAAGATCTCGCTCCGACCCGGTCACAGCTTGTCACATCCTGCGTCAGTTTCTGGCGACACAAACCCAGGCTCGCCGCTACCCTGTCCAGTCCGCTTCCAAAGGTCCGCCGTACACTCTCAGTCCGACGAGCAACACAGGCCCTCTGTCGGCTCACATCGCCAGGACACGGCATTTCACTCGCACAACCGGCTAGGGCTATCAGCCGTCCTTTCGTTATGAATATGTAAATGGCTTACAAAATGCCCTGATACATGATGCTGATGCCAAGTGTGCACAGCTGTATACTAAGCTAAATACTCATTTTAATCCCCAAGAAATGTGTCATGGGTCCAGGCATCAAGTGATCGGCGAATACAACTACCTACTCTGAGAGCTAGCATATGCAAGTTACCATTGACTACTCATAGAACGCATTATACGCATCGTATACAAGAGTCGCCGAGCGGTCTCACTTCCACTGGTTTCCAACACCGGCTGACGCACACACGCTGTCTTTCGGGTCACAACACTGCAGATCGCACGACGAAACCAGCCACGACCGCCCAACTAGCCGAAGCGAAGACAATCATCATCTAGTAAAACTAAACAGCCAATCGCAAGCTCAGTTACAGGCACACCATCGCACGCTCCAGTCCACGCATTCCTGCATTGCACACGCCACTAGTGTTTGAGTTAAATGCTCTAAAACATGGAATAACTTGTCGGCAGACCGCCGGGTTTACCTCACACCAAAGAAGACAAAGGCAACACAGTTAAATGTTTTCGGGACCAGAGCAGTGAGTAAACATAATGAAAAGACAGTCATAACCACGCTTATAATACATATCTATCAGACAGTCACGAAGCAAACTATTCGAAACAGTTACACAGGTCCATTTACATCCATCTAGATCATCTGCCTGTTGCCAGTGTCCACCACCTGTCTGGTGATGCACACTGCAGTCCAAATGTCCAGCTTACTTACACTGTCCGTCCAGCATCGAGCGGCTCCATCGGCACGGTCGGCCCCGTGTGTATGTCCCACACAGTGACCAGACACAGTGCCGTCCCGCCCATATCGTCACCACCCACCGTCCCGCCCACAGTGCCTCTCCACTACGGTCTACCCTCGGATGACCCTGTCCTCCGTGATCAACCTCGTCAAGTCCACCCATGTTGCTCCCTGCGTGTCCATGGTACCCTATGTGTCCTGCATGTTCTGTTATGTGTCCCTGTGTGTCCTCTCCATCCCTGCCTCTCTCTCTCTCTCTCTCTCCCCGTGTGCCCCAGTGTTCCCCGTGTGCTCCAGTGTTCCCAGCGTTCCCTGTCTGTCTCTCCCTGTCCCCCTGCTCCTCGTGTGTGTGCCGGCCGGCCTCAGGTCGTGATGACCGGTCCGTGCTGCTCCTGTGTCCCTGGCGACTTCCTCTGGTGCTTGGCCTTGCCGTTGCCGAGCAGTCGCAGCTCGACGTTTCTGCGGTGGGCGGCCCGGTCGCGGTACTCCAGGCGGTCCAGCGGGCTGGCCCCGACGGAGTCCTCGAAGCTCTGCCAGTCCCAGCGGGGCAGTGCGCCCCACATCTGGTCGCGCTGCGTCCGGTCCTCGGCCGAGTTGCCGGCGGCCAGGAAGTTGGCCGCCCACATGCCGACGCCACGCAGCTTCAGACTGGCGGCGCCCATGTACTTGTAGGTGAGGCTGGTGGAGTTGTCGAACCACACCTGGTGCGTCATGTTCCAGTTGGCGAACTGTCGACACACGGCGGGGGGTCAACTGAATGCAGGGGCGTAGGAACTCATTTGAATTTGGGGGGGGGGGGCCAAAGGCATTTTGAAGTCGATTATTTTCATGCAACGTCCATAGGCGTAATGTTAAAATCCGAAAATGTTGGAGGGCAGTTGCCCCCCTGCCCCCCGGCTCCTACGCCTATGACTGGATGGCAACACGTGTTGTAGAGAGACGAGACAACACTGGCTGTGTGGTAAGACACGAGTTGATGATGACGACACGCACTAGGAACAGTTTATTTACAACGGATTGTCCCTTTAATTTAAAATACAATATGGACGTGTTACCTTGACGTTGAAGTAGGGTGACTGTGAATCGTCGGACCAGAACTTGTGCAGCGCGTACTTGGTCCAGACGGCCAGTTTGCTGAAGGGCCGCTCTGTACCGGCCGCGTCACTGCAGCTCACGCTACGGAACGGCACGCGCTCGATCGCACACTCGGTGCCGTTCTGAAAACAGCGGCGAGGCGGTGACGGTAGGGCGAAAGTGCTGGCGTGGCATCACCAGCGACTGTTGCCACGGAGGCACAGGATCGGAAACAGACAGACACCGACGCGATACAGCCAATTCTAGTATCTGTATAAAACTACGTGGTGCGTGACACCTTGAAAATAACGGTTATGAGTTTCACAATATCAGGAATCTAGACACTGAAACGTCCGTGACTCTGCACATAATTTAGAAACTGAATTTTTATGGAAACGCCATTGTGTACCGCCAAACACAATGCGGCGTGCGCTGCCACAGGAGACGGCGTCGGCGGAGTTAACTATTAACTCAGTGCATTGTATGGGTCTTTACGTGTGTGGGGCTTTAACATGAAGGCACATGTAGCTTCCTTACCTTTGTGACGTTGAGGCAGGGGTAGTCGTAGCCGTACCACGGCACGCCCAGCACCAGTTTGCTGGCGTTAATGTTCAGCTGCAGGTACTGCCGCACACCGGCCAGGGTCTGATTCAGAGGAGCGTTCGCTCTGCGGGAGCGGTGCACAAGGATGTCAGCATAGGGTCCAGCCAGGGTCTGATTCAGAGGAGCGTTCTCCCCGCGGGAACGGTGCACAAGGATGCCAGCATAAGACACGGCACTAGCGATGGCGGGCTATGTTTAGTTCTCGTCAATGCATAGCACAAATAAAGTATGCAAATTGCATATCCAAATCCAATAACCTAAGCCTTAAAATCCAGCATGGAAAAACACAATTATACGGTAAAATGTATTGCTAATGACATGCAATTTCAAGATTAAGGCACTTGTCTTAGCTGGTCGCATATATCAGCAACATTTAGTTTGATATAGATAACTGATATTTTCAAAGCAGAACTAAAAATCGTCCCGAGTATAAACAATGTAGGTAGGACCGCTGACTGCACGTACCCGGCAATGCAGTCTTTGCTGTGCACCTGGCTGCGCAGGTCATAGCCCATGATGAAGAACATGTCGGTGTGGTTGTGGAGGCCGACAAAGTCGTAGCAGCGGCCGTCGATGCAGTCGGGTGACCAGGGCACGTCCACACTGAGCTGGAACACGGCGGCAGCGGCAGACCGTCAGCAGGCGGCACAGGGAGGAGCAGTACACAGTGACGACGCTCGCAGACCAGGGTCACTCATAGCGGCTCTGGCGTACCGGCTGAATAGGAACAACGGTGCCGATATTTATATTTTTCCAGTTGACATCCTAGTCCTACCAATGCAAGTTAATTTGTTGCATGCCGACCGATGTGTAACCAATCAAGGAAATATATACATATGCATATTGCCAAGGGCGGCGCCAAAAGGGGGACGGGGGAAGCGTCCGGCGTCCCCCAAATATTTTCAGATTTTAACATTCGACTTCATTCGAAATCGACTGCATAATGCTTCAGTCCCCCCCTTACTTTCGGAAGGTGACGCCGCCCATGTATATTACATATGGTAAGATTTACCAGTAGACTGCCAGCTCAGGCCTCTTACCACGGCGAGGACGTTGAGGGCTTTCAGCGCGACGCGTGTGGCGTTCATCAGCTGGACGTAGGCATGCCGGGCCGGCTCCTTGGCGCCGACCGGGTCCTCGAAGTCGACGTTGATGCCGTCCAGGAAGTGGAAGCGGGTGTAGTTGACATGGTGCGCCACCCAGTTGGCCCGGTACGTGGCGTTCGTCACGTTCGCCTTCAGGAAGTTGGCTGCGGAGGAGGGCGGCGTGAGTCAGGACGAGGGAGGCGACATCTGGAGCAGTCAGTAAATGTTTCGGTAATGGCACGGTCCATCAGCCGCTCAGCTATCCCACACCAGTCACCTAAATAGCATTAGCCGTTAACTGTGCCATTTCTGGGTACCGTTCAGCCGCGAAGGTGGCTGGGACTGATTTCCTCCGCGCTGGATAGCATGAGAGTGAGAGCCAGAGCCAGAGCCAGAGCCAGAGCCAGAGCCAGAGCCAGAGTGAGAGCCTGAGAGCGAGAGTGAGAGCGAGAGCGAGAGCGAGACGAGAGCGAGAGCGAGAGCGAGAGAGAGAGCGAGAGCGAGAGCGAGAGCGAGAGAGCGAGAGAGCGAGAGAGCGAGAGAGCGAGAGAGCGAGAGCGAGAGAGAGAGAGAGAGAGAGCCGGAGTCCGTACCACTGCACGGCCACGGTACGGCCACGGCACGGCCATGCAGCCGCTGTGCAGACGCGGGCGGACGGAGCAGACCGACGTTAACGGTGCAGACAATGGCACTATTAGTGACGCATTAGCTGCGAAGCAGCATCAAACGAACGGTGACCAATGCACGTTTCACTCTGCTCGGGGTTATGGATTATGGAGAGTGGTTTACCCGTCTCGAGCCGTCTGCTGGTGAACAGAGCCGGCTGTTTTTCACCGAACACAAGTGCTTCTCGTTCACAGTTGGCAAAGCTGAAGTGAACCGAGTTAACTTCGCTACTCAGTGCTCTACGAGGAGAGAATGAGCAAATGTGCGGCTTGATGGGTCTTCAATAGCCGTAGCAACAAAGGCGACCAAAAAAGATCAAGCGACGTTATGTTGTCGAGCAAACAGTTCGTTTATGTCATTATAGTGTCGACAGACGACAGGACGGTCTTTAGACTTATATTTAGCGACGTCAGCTCAATATCGCGTTGCCTAACTCTTGGTTTCAGACTTCTTTGCTTAGAGAGAAAGAGCAGTTGCCAAGGGCGACGACACCTCCCGAAAGTTGGGGGGACGGAGGCACGCTGAAGTTCATTCTCTTCATGCAACGCCCATAAGCCTAATGTTAAAATCCGAAAATGTTTGGGGGGACACGTCCCCCCGTCCCCCGGTGGCGGAGCCCCTGGCAGTTGCGTCAACCCATATTAACGGAAGACCACGGACTAGTCAAGATTGAAACGTTAAACATCATGACGAAACGTGCCAGGTCTGCAGTCCGCTGGACAATACCGCTAGAGGGTCACGACCCTCTAAAAAGTACGCGCACTTTTTCAACGGGATGACCTTCAATGAATAACAGCAGCTGGTAACCGTTATCTACTGCCCCTGTCTTCACAGAACTAAAATGTGCAGTAATGGAGCGTTATTGTCCCTTTGTTTTAGTGTCATAATTCGTCAGGGAGTATTAAATGGTTAAAAATATAACGAGCTGCTTATAATGACCGCCGTCGTCGGCCGCCGAGGCGGTACGGCCGTGTGCGGTATATGATGACGCAACCAATTGTTCCACCGCGCGACACTGCCAACTGCCAACGCAGCAAACAATGACACGGCAAGTCAGCAGCATTCTGACAATACCGACGACGAAGCAATGCTTGTCAAAGTTCAGCTTGTGTAGCGGGTAGGAGACACATTAGACGGTATCAGTGAACAGATATAAAGGCTTGGGTAGACGCCGGACAGTGCCGGAAACTAAAAGACATAATCAGCAACTTTGAGGGGCAGTATGCTCCTATGCTTCAACAGGCGTCCCCTCCTGCTGTTGATGTGCGGCAGAATGGAGCCACACCTGCCGCAGCCTCCACAGAGGGGTGTCAGCAGAGGTCCCTCGGCCCGTCTCAGCAGCTGGTGACCTGGCCAGGACACTCCACCCTCGGAATCGCTTTCTGACGATCCGGGTTGATAGGTTTGGTGCCACTTCGCTTCCATTTCAAAGAAAATAGTCTGGGTGGACCCGAGACAGGTCCTATAATGGTACCACCGCCGGAGAAACGAACCCGATCGACATTGGGCATGACAAGACATGGCTGTGAGCTTATGATGGGTCTTGGGTCTTGATGATGAATGATAGGATGATGGGCTGTGCTGTGAATTGTGATGTATGACGCTTCATCCATTTGGCGACGGACGGCGCTCTACCCAGTCAGCTATGGACGGGACAGTAACCGTCGCTCCCTGTCCAGTCAGTTATGGACGGAACAGTAACCGTCGCTCCCTGCCCAGCAGTAACCGTCGCTCCCTGTCCAGCAGTAACCGTCGCTCCCTGTCCAGTCAGCTATGGACGGGACAGTAACCGTCGCTCCCTGTCCAGTCAGCTATGGACGGGACAGTAACCGTCGCTCTCTGTCCAGCGGTGACCCCGTTCCGCTGCAGTCGCCGTGACTCAGTGTCTGCACGGACTGAGGTAAACACAGTGTCCGACCCCGCTGGCCCCGACCCTCTGCAGCGGTGCTGAGACACTAACACCGTCGTCCCGGCGACTGACGCAGCTGCTGGCTCGTCCCCGGCGTGACGCCGCTGGCACCCGCCAGAGGTGGCCGCCAGCCCAAGTTCAGTTACGTCAGCTCAGAGACCGGGAAGACGAACGGCCGGTTTTAACCCGGTACGGGATGGACGCGCTTACGTCAGCTTCTCAGCTTAAAATAAATAAATACGCTCCTATTTAGCAAAGACAAGCAACAAGTACATACATAACAAGACAGGTAATTTTACTCTTCATTTTCAAACATTAAGCCTTAATCTTATAAGACTTTAAAAGAATCGTCAAGGCAATATATTACATTTTTAGTTGTTAATACGATCTTAGGTTATGCTCATATGTCATATCAATATAACCTAAGCATTTAAACAATATACATACATAATGGGCACAAAGTGGAAAATACACTGCAAAGTGCCACCTTAATTTAACGACACACCAAATGTAACTAAAACAGCAATGAGCACGGATCCGACCCGTGCTGCAGTGCATACAACAACACCTGGGCTCTGCAGTCTGCATTGCTATTACCATGTCTGATGTCGGCCACCTGCCACATAACGTAGGTTAACAAAGAAGAACGTCAGTGCACTCCAGATGTGCCATTTGACGGATTTGGACCAATACTCCACCGAGCTGAACTGGGTGCTCGACAGGAATGGTAGCTGAATCTGGGCCGCGCTGTATCATTTTTCCTCAGTAGGTATCCTAACACTTCCGCGGAATGTGGCATCCGCACCGTTTAAACCCCGAACCGCTCGGCAGTCGGCACCGACCGGTCCGGTCTCTGTCCAACCAGAGGTCAGTCACCATTCCTAGTGCAGCTTTCGCCGGCTCTCGGTGTACCGAGTCTCTCGGTGAGTGCTCCAGACCGACTGCAGCTGGGACGGTCACCAGACCGAGACGGCAGCTAAGCCGGGGTCGAACGCACACACCGGCCCAGCACTGCCGTGTACCGGCCGCCGTATATACCGCAAACGACACCGGTTCGTTCCGAGGAGACACCGCCGCCGAGCCGGTGACGAGCGTTGTCACCGATGTTCACGAGAGCGGAGCGTGCAGCCCCGTCCGGTGCACGACAGCTGCACGCGGACTGCAGCACGGTGAGCTGCCAGCTCGGCGGGCACGGCTCCGGCAGACGGTCAGTCACGCGTCTGAAGCCGCGCGGGAATTCCGGCAGCAATTATTGTGCGGCGGTGGTGTCCGTTACTCATCAGCCCAGCGGACACTGTCGTGATTCAGATTAAAGGGACTGTCCCACCTTAACATAATATTCGAGTTGAGATAGCCATTTTGCGTGCATGGCATTGAAATTATGTATGGTATAAGTTAAAACAACCACTGAGGTCGAATCACAGAGAAATTCGAGTTTGGTTTTGACATCTGTAACATCACAAGTCCCCAATGTATTTGAATGGTGGCCCTGAGCCGATGTCGTAGTCTCTCTTTACTAAATGTTGATTACAGCTCGACTTGTGTGTTTTACACCTTTGGCCATACAATTAGCCATACACTAGTCCTACTTATGGGCAGCGGCGAAAGGTTTTTATTTGTTTATCCCAAAAACTTCCTTGCATATGACGTCATCCAAGGCCGCAAATAATTTGTAAACTGATTTTTTTCATAGAAATTTGAGCAATTGTCTTGTGGAGAAAACAAATTGTCATAATCGTGTTCTGCAGCATCAGCGTTATATTTTGCACCACAAACGACGTACATTTGACACATTTTTTAAAGGTGGGAGTGTCCCTTTAATAGAGCAACGTGCACTGGGCAGCGCTGTACTGTCAAGCGCAATGCGTTACACCTACACGGTAGCTGTACACAATATAAACACCTCATAAGTAGCTCATTTATCGCATGAGATATTCCGCCCGCCGTGCTATTGTCGCTACAATACCTTTCCCCATTCCCCAGCAGCTGTGTGTGCGTGCGTGATGCCGAATTACAGCTATACACACGTTTAATGGCTGCGAATGCACGGTCGCTACCTCGACACCGCGTCATCCGATCTCCAGTCGGAGACGACAAAAAACAGGCCGCGCTGGTATTAACACGGGAACGTTTGCGCTGCTGAGGTCGGTCGCGCGGCGTGAACCACCAGTCCACAGGTCATACGACACAGGTCATACGTCACAGACCATATGGACCACACGTCGAAGACCACACGACACGGACCACATAGTTCACGTGGACCACACGTCACGGCTCGCTCAAGCCATGCAGGTTCAGACTCCAGTTCACATGAACTACATAGTGGCGTAATATTCTGAAATCCAATAAGACAATGTTGACCGAAAAGTCGCCGATGAGTCGAAGAGTCCAAAAATAGTATAATTGGTAAAATATTCTATGAATGGCAATAAGTAAGAGTTTTTTTCATGTTCACAATAAACTGCGCACTGCTCACATTTGACACAAATATTGTAATTCATCATTAATTGTTATCTAATTGCTGCTCTTTCACATAACATATTCTAGAAATGTGTTCCAGTCAGTCTATTCTGCCAGTTCATTTTAAATAATTTGCGCAGACTAGCAACCCATAAATTGATGGACGCAAAGTGGAAACAATGTATCTAACTGCCTGTAAGGTGTACAAAACATGTAAGGGTCGACAAATGCATGAATTGTGATACTATGTATGCAATAGACCGACAATTTACCAAAATTATCTGGTGCTGACCGATCGAAGTCAATTTTGCAATCGACTATGTTTGTTGGGCGTCCAAATTTGGAATCCGATTTACATCTAACATGTATGATACCACACGTTTCACATGAGACATACAACAAGGTACACACGGGCTATACGTCAACGATCACACGAAACACACGGGACACATCTGCGGACATGCGTCACTACAGCAGGTGAGGCAACTCGGTGCCAGATCACACGGAACACGGACCAGGCTGCCCTGGCGCGGGGCCAACCGGGGGAGAGAGGGGTCGAGGGGGGGGGGGCGACACCGAGCTGGCAGAACTGGGCCAGCCGGGGTTCGCAGTTTCCGCCACCAGCCCGTTAAAGCCTCGTTACCATGACGGGATTAGTTGTAAATCTCAAAACGGATTCATCTTAAATGGAATTCTGGATTGCAAGCGGGCGTTTCCATGGCATTCGAAGGTTATGTAGGTATTGCATGCGAATTGGGACTACCGAGTGAACCGACTACCGGTTTTGCTCTTAAGTCTGTATGAAAAAGGTTGAGATCCGGTAATTGGTAGTTAATACAAATTTGAAAAGAAATCTGAATGAACTAGCGTCATGGAAACGAGCTTATGACACCCAACGAAGTGTCCGGTCCGTGACAGGAGCCCTCCTGAAGGAATGATAGAATTAGATACACTACTTGTGTTCAGGAATCCAGAGACAATTTGCGTGACCTGCCTCGACCACCACTGTCACTGACTGCGACCAGACCCAGACCAGACCAGACCAGACCAGACCAGACCAGACCAGACCAGACCAGACCAGACCAGACCAGACCAGGCCAAACCAGACCAGGCCAAACCAGATCAGACCAGACCAGACAGACCAGACCAGAGCAGACTAGACCAGACCGTCACCAGAGCAGAGTTGACTAGTCAAGATCAGACCAGACCAGATCGGTAGACCAGACTGCAGATCAGTCTGAACCGGACCAGATTAGAGAGGAGCGGACGCCGGGACATCCTGTGGCAGCAGCCTGTCCGGCCGGGTGGACTGCGGGCCGGCCGCCGCAGGGCGGATCAGACCTCCGGACGGTCTGATGTACTGCCACCACTGGACAGAGCGGTTACCGGGTCTGCAATCGACAGTCGGCACAAAACAACACTGCACGACGGCAGCAAGAAAACTAAACCGATCGCTGCTGTAGAGAGGAAAACAAATCAGGATCGCTTTCGAGTACTCGGGTGATTTATCCGGTTTATAGCATGTTATACCTACGTCGTACCCAAATCAAATGCTCATTAAAGTTACAATAAGTAGAGACATCGAAATCATTCTCATTTACGCTGTAACACTAGCCGTCAGCGGTCAGCATGCATCGGCTATCGCAGGATATTCGACAGTGCAACAAGAAGTACCCGAATAACAAACAAAGCTTTGTCAGCTTAAGGTGATCAAACAGCTGCAGACAAATCTCAGAGAAAGCTGTGACCATCCCGGGACCAGGAAAATAACCTCAGCTAAACGGTCTAAACGGTACGCCACGGTATGCATCTCATGTTAAATAGCAATGCATGTGGGCGGGCGACGACCCGCCACGGACTCGCCCTGTGGGCAAGTCACGAACTCCTAGCTGTTCTAATATCGACCATAATCAGCCTGTCGTTCTACTCCATTCGTTTGTGGAATGGAATATGTCTCGAGGTATACATGCCTTATTAACAGCGCAAATTATCAAATTAAAAGTGGATACCACCATGTAGAGCAAAATAATCAGCCCAATCATAGTCTCGCTTTGAAGAGCAGTGGCGGATCTGAGTTAGGAGCAAAACAGGCAATCGCCCCCCCAAAAAAACGGTAGGCAAACGTATGTATTTCTCCTCCCAATCCGTTCCGGGAGGTTGTGATTTACCCCCCCCCCTCCCGCTTAACGACTGTTCGCGTTGATGACCCGACCCCTCCCCTGTTCATCAACTCTTCGCGCTGCCGACCCGACGCCAACTGCTGTTGGCGTCGGCTCAATGACTCTGTCCCCGTCCCCGCTCAATGACTCTTCTGCTGACGACCCGATGCCACCTTACGCTCAACATTTTTTTTCGTTGACGAAGCGGAGCGAAATTTGTCGCCACAAACTCGAGACCTAGGATCCACCCTCGACAGAAAAAATATGATACAACGTTCTTCATTGTCTTCCATTGTGGTGTCGGCAAATATTCCAAATGCTGAACAATATAAAACATGAATCCATCACCAAACCTTTCAATGAAATGTATTTTTATCACCATGCGACCTCCTTGAAATCTCTGTGCATGTTACAGATCCAGACCAGTCAATCTCTGGCAATCTCTGCCTGTACCACTTGGCACCTGGATAGAGCTATCTGGATCTCTGGATCACCATCAAACAGATGTAATGCCACGGGACCGGCTCAGGTCTGGACTCTGGCAGCACCGCCAGCTGGCCAGTCGGCCGGACTGCCCAGCTGAGTCTGCTCCAGTTCTGCAGCTGGTGTACGATGTTCTGCAGCCTACAGGGCTGTATGTAATCGTACAGGAGTGACGCCTCGGCAGCTGTTTTGCGAAAAAGTTCTGTACTCTGTAGCCTAAACCGAGGGCTGTATCCGTATGTACAGGAGTGACGCCTCAGCAGCTGTTTTGCGATGTTCTGTAGAGCTACACAGGAACACCGACTCACTCGACAGTAGACTGACAGGAGATCCAACCCAGGATAACTAGACATTTCCCCTAACCCTAAGATAACTAGACAACTATACTAGATCCAACCAGCCGGCAGTGCTCTCAAAGCCGGAGACTGAGTTTTGCTCAAATCGGGTCAGACGAAGTGATTATTGATAAATGCCCATTGGTCCCTAAGTTGCCCTAGATGCGTTGGCATGTAATAGCTTTAACTCGAGCAAGAATGTGCGCAACAATCTAAAGGCAGAACGACACAAATATATAAATCCAGTAAACGTGACATGGTGACAGTAACCATATTCGGCAAACGCGACGCGGTGACGTTCGGAAAACACTACGTGGTAAACATAACGGTTACTCGATCGGTGTAAACCATTCCACTAGGCAAGAGCATCGTGGCGAAACACATTATAATCAGTTGACGCCGAGCCCAGCGCGGCTCAGATGATACACACAGCGCCGAGCGCCGTGTGCCGTACCGCGGGGCCACACAGAGATAATATCGCCGCCATTGTTGTGCAGGCACGTCACCCAGCTCCAGACGTCCGTCCTTGACACGACCGGTGTCCGTCTAGTAAGTATGCAAAACATACCGTCAACGCGAGAACCGAGAGGGTGCAAATAAACGAGCACGGCCCGCAAATGACTGAAGGGGATATACCAAGACACAGGCTTTTGTTTAGATAAACCGGCGGAATAAATGAAGACTTGCAAGGACGGTGATTAAATCAAGAAAGAAATGTTTCTCTCGTCAACTTTTATTGACTTATTGCATACACCGTACACGACACGACAGCACGTCAAAACTTCACAGTAAACTAAAACAGCCGTTATCGAAAACAAAATACGTTTACCTTTAAATACATACTCGCAGCTGTGGCAAGTAGTGGAAGCTCGGTAGCGTTCAATCCGTCACAAGCTAGCACCATCAGAAGCGGCTCCGACGCGTGACTCGCTGACGTCATAGTGACGTCAACATCACGGTCATCTGCAGTCCAGCCTCGTCTGTTGTTCGGAGCAAGAGGCAAGCTGTACGCACACAGCATATCCAGCGGGGACGGACCAGGGCCAGGCCCGCATCTCCCCGCTATTAGTGGCGAATTATACTGGCGCATGGG
Source organism: Semibalanus balanoides (assembly GCA_014673585.1). Classification (NCBI taxonomy): domain Eukaryota; kingdom Metazoa; phylum Arthropoda; class Thecostraca; order Balanomorpha; family Balanidae; genus Semibalanus; species Semibalanus balanoides. Next base: position 28,794 of record VOPJ01004043.1, read on the forward strand.
CGGCATTTCCGGCAAGCGCACGATGGGGCAGGGGGAGGGGGAAGGGTGGGGACAGGGGGTCATACCGGCCGGCCTGCATTCTGTGACGGCCGGCGGCCCGACTAGCTGACCGGTCGGTGGGCTCGGAGGGAAGCATCCCGACTGACTAGTACCGGCTGACCACAACACCGAGCAGAAGCCCCGCGCTGACACCGCAGCGGTCTCTGGGTCGACCCACAGACGAGCAGTCCTCGGTCGACCCATCAGTCCACCGGCGGCCTCCCATCGGTCCATCGGCGGCCTCCCACCAGTCCACCGGCGGCCTCCATCAGTCCACCGGCGGCCTCCCTCAGTCCACCGGTGGCCTCCCTCAGTCCATCAGCTCAGTCGTCCCTCAGTCGTCCACCAATGTGACGACTGCCGCCCTCACCGGCACGTCCAACGAGTACTTTGGCTTTTCACGGGAGAGCGCCTTGTGCCTCTCAAAGGACAGTTTGTCAGTCTCAGGCCGGTCGGCCCAGTGCAGCACGATCTCCTGGTCGCAGGGACACGCGCGCACAAACGCCTCTTCCGAGTACGCTTGGTGCATGTAGCGCCAGAAGTGCGCCAGCTCTACGCCGATCGAGTATCCCTTGAGCGCGGCGCAGGCCACGCGCAGGTGCTGCAGTTTGGGCATCACCTCACAGTCGAGCTGAGACAGCTGCTCGCCGCACAGGAACGGCCCCGGCGCCGCAGCCAGGAACGAGTCCAGCTTCCGCAGCTCGACCTCCAGGTGGCTGGGGTCGCGCGACACCGCCTTCATGTAGAAGCAGAAGCGGGAGAACACACCGGCCGTGGCCAGCTCCGCCTCCGGGCAGTTGTAGGCCAGGCCGGCTCCTGGGAACGCCTCCCGCAGGTAGGCGGCGATGTCGTCGGCGTTGTCGAGCGCCACGGTGCCGCACACTACGGCCGGCACGTGCTTCAGCCCGTGCTGGGAGAACTCGGGGGGCGGCCGGGACACCACCACCGGCACCGGCTCCCCGCAGCTGAGCAGGCCGGCCGCCTCCGCCGCCAGCGCTGACATGTAGACCGCCTGGCTGAACGGACAGGCCCCTGGCCGGCGGCCGTCCGCCCCGGCCTTCACGTACACTGTCATCGCAGGCAGGGCCGCAGAGCCCATGACGACCAGCAGGGTCGGACCGCCGCTCGGCAGCGCACACGACACACCACACCGACTCCGGCGGCACACTGACGGTCGGCAGCGGCTCAGCTGGTCAGCCGCCGGCTGCCGGTTTATTTACACGGCGGCAGCGGCAGCAGCGGCAGCAGTAGTGTCGGGTGCCGCCCTCTCCCGCGCGCGTCCCCGACTGAGGCCGGCGCCGCGCCGCACCGCACGGGCGGAGTCAGCCGCTGCTGCTGCGCTGCTCTTTGTGACCGTCACCGGACGTACCAGGTGCGTGTGGGGCGGCGGTACGGCGAGCAGGGGACGGTGAGCTCAGATAGAGCGGCACGTGCATCTGTGTTCCACCGCCGGCTATATTTGGCCGAGCGGCGCGGCCCGGCTGAATACCGAGAGGCGGGGAGAGGGGAGCTGGTGACGGCAGCAGCTGGCCGGGCCGCCGCCGCCGCTGCTGCTGCTCTCCCTGTAGCCGGGCAGCACAGGACCGGCCGGACCCCTCTCTCCCTGCCCCGGTCCCGGTCCGACCAGCTCCATCACCCCGCCGATCTCCGCCGCCGGCACGCGACCGGCACGCGCCGCCTCCCCCACCGTCCCCTCTCCCAAATACGAGAGCGCCTCTCACCCACCGTCCCCTCCCCTCGCACACGGGAGCGCCTCCCCGTACACACGGGAGCTCCTCCCCAACAGTCCCCTCCCCATACACACGGTCCCTCCCCATACACACGGGAGCGCCTCTCCCCAATAGTCCCCTCCCCGTACAAACGGGAGCGCCTCTTCAACAGTCCCCTTCCCGTACACACGGGAGCGCCTCTCCAACAGTCCCCTCTCCGTACACACGGAGCGCTCCCCAACAGTCCCCTACCCGTACACACGGAAGCGCCTTCCCAACAGTCCCCTCCCGTACACATGGGAGCGTCTCCAGCAGTCCCCTCCCCGTACACACTGGGAGCGCCTCCCCAACAGTCCCCTCCCTGTAAAACACGGAGCGTCTCCCCAAAGTCCCTCCCGTACACCGGGAGCGTTTCTCCCCCTCCGTCCCTCTCCGTACACACGGGAGCGCCTCCCCAGTACAACAGCACCACTCTTCCGTACACCAGGAGCGCCTACCAACAGTCGCCTCCCCGTAAACACGGGAGCGTCTCCCCAACAGTCCCCTCCTCGTACACACGGGAGCGCCTTCCCAACAGCCCCATCCCCGTACACACGGGAGCGCCTCCCCACCGTCCCCTCCCCGTACACACGGGAGTGCCTCCCCAACAGTCCCCTCCCCGTACACACAGTAAGGATCAGCGTGTCCTGCCCACTTAGCAGTCAGCACGTGATGATCCGCTGATCCGTGTAACTGACGATAGCGAAAGCGATGATGGTAATGGTAGCGGAGATGTGTCGGTCATTCAGGGAACTGACCGTCCGATACCTAATATGGCCTCGAAGTCCCCAGACGTAAGAGCTGATTTCGACTAACTCCTAGGGCGATGAATCTGATCAAGGCCGGCATACGAATGTTCTGCTGCTGTGAGGCTTGCAGACTGCAGTTTGTAGCTTTATGCGATCCTTCCAGTTGAGATGGCATTAACAAGAACTTGCTTAAATATTTAGTACGAATGTGGATAATTAGATGTAAAATCATCTCAGCTTAACTGCCAAATTATTGATGTCTTTTGAGCGTCTTGATATAATGTCGAAATCTTCACCCACCATTGGCTAGGGGGGAGGCGAAAAAGTCCTCTGAGGTATTTTCGCAATAGCTAAAAAAAACGCTATCAACGTAAAGCTTCAAGTACATTTTTCTACATCAATTTGTCGTCTTCGGTGCATTTTTTTAATCGACTTTAAAAAATTAGTGACGTCACTACACACCAGTTTGACGCAAAAATCAGCTGAACTATAACATGCAGTTCAAAGACCGCTTTATAAAAGCAAAATGCAATCAATAAACGTCAAAAGATAGAAAATGCCAGGGGCTATAAGGTGGCTATATCATAATTTTGACATTTGGCTTTTGATCCCATTTTTTGGGAGAATGCCCTAAAAACCAACATTTTAATAACATTGTCAAACAACGGAATTATGTGTACGAAAACCACACATGGAAAATGCCCAAGCCAAATTTCAAAGCAATATCTTAATTTTTGACTGACATCAGTCAGTCATAGCTGGCTCCATAAGTATAAGTAGCTCATGACGTCATTATTTGAAAATCTGTTGTTTGGCTTTTATTGACCAGATACAGATACATGAACGCCACCAATGTCATTCTGAGACAAAACTGGTTAAGAAACGCACCATTTTATTTATATTTATCGGGCAATTTTTACCTTAAATAACCTGACCTTGACCTTATATAGGGTCTGGCCGTCTGGCGAGACAATGGCTGCTAATATCGAATCCTCGGGGTAAAATAAACGATTAAACATGTGTCGAATGATCTCTTGCCAATAGTGACCTTATTTCACGAGTCCTTCACCTTGGCTTACAATTTCGTGTTTTCTTTTACGGGAGATGCATCGTACCTTTGAGAGCACTTAGTGCAATAATAGTCTAAATCTAAGGCTTTGCATGGAAAGTATGGCCCGTAAACTCAAATATCTCAATTTTGCCTGTTGACCTGACTGTGACCTGACATGTGACCTTATTTGGACAATTTCGCGTATGCTTTAGATGCGTCTCATGGGGAGCTTTCTATTTCGCAGTCTCGCTGGCAGTTATGGTTCGGAATATAACAGTGTGTGGGGGGGGGGGCGGGGACAGCCAATGGCGTTCGGCTGAGACCCAAGCCAATGCCGGATTAATATAACATAAAGTATACTTAAAGCCTTAATCTAAGGCTTTGCATGGAAAGTATGGCCTACATGTGAATGAATCTCAAAACGGGATATATGATCACAGAGGATCTCTCGACAAAACACAATGCTGGATGTAAGGATCCCACTGGAACCCACGACAAAACAAAAAAACAACAATGCATTTGGGATCCCAGTGGATCCCTCGATTAAATTGGGCAAATATCGGATCCCAGCAGATTCGACAGGCAATGTTGAAGGCGGATATATAATCTCAGTGGATCCGGGATCCAGATCCTACAGATCTGATCCCGGGATCCATTTTCGGATTCCGAACACATGTCTGCGTGAGGCTACAAATCACAGGCGCAGAATATGCAGATATGAGAGAAGTATGCAGATTAATGCCTATCATCAGATTGATGAGAAAGCACGGTTTGCATACCTCGATATACGCCGCTGCCCGCTGGTGCTCAGTCTATACATGTATATTATATCACCATCAACGAAAGCAGCGCATCCCGTGTGACAAGTCTCCAAATCCAGTCGACTCCGAGGCCATCACGTACTCCGACTCAGACTCCATTTCCCTGAGCGCATCATTCGAAGAAGCTCCTTCATAGGTTT
>VOPJ01004044.1:0-33344 GCA_014673585.1 Semibalanus balanoides
GCCCCTATATGCCCACTCCTCTCCCTGTATCTGCAACTCGCAGGGACGCTCAGTTGGTGGACGGTTCTACCAAGGAAGCCTCAGTTGGTGGACGACGCTTTACCAGGGAAGCCTGAGTAGGTTGAGGACGCTCTCTGCGTCCCTCAGTCGGCTTCCCAGAGACCTCAATTTTCAGTCAGAGTATACAACAGTCTTTTCCCATTCCAGCTAACATCACTCGGTTCTTACTTCGGTGGGCCTCGTCCCCACGGTCCGCTATACGCTGCTCTCTGTTGACCCTTCTCGCCCTGCTGGCGGCTGGGGGGCTAGCCTCGGAGCGGTAGCTAAGCATGGGTGAGCTTCTCGCCCTGCTGGCGGCTGGGGGGGCTAGCCTCGGAGCGGTAGCTAAGCACGGGTGAGCTGCCGTCCGTCTGGCTGCAGCAGCCCTCAGCTCCGTCGCTGGTGAGCTGCGCGGCCCATTGCGGCCAGACAGAGGGCTGCGAGCTGGTCTCATGAGGACGGCTGTCGGCTGGCAGGAGGCAGCAGCGGCCCGGCAGAGGCGGGCACACCCCAGGTGGTGCTGTACCGCCGCACCACCGGTCTGGCTGGCAGGAGGCAGCAGCGGCCCGGCAGAGGCGGGCACACCCCAGGTGGTGCTGTACCGCCGCACCACCGGTCTCGTCACAGGCGCGAGGCCGCTGACAACGACCCAGGAAAGCACCACTGAGGACGAGAGCGAAGAAACTTCAGATGGTGAGGTCACAGCCGCAGCAGAAACGTCCCCGGATCCTGCTGTAACTGAAGTGGTGATGCCGACGCTTCCAGTCTTCTCTACTCACGATCCGGCAAACCCCGAAACCTCCACGGCCGCAACTCCTACAACTTCCAGCACCTCCACGGCCGAAACTCCTACAACTTCCAGCACCTCCACGGCCGAAACTCCAACAACTTCCAGCACCTCCACGACCAAAACTACTACAACTTCCAGCACCTCCACGGCCGAAACTCCTACAACTTCCAGCACCTCCACGACCAAAACTCCAACAACTCCCAGCACCTCCACGACCGGAACTCCAACAACTCCCAGCACCTCCACGACCGAAACTCCTACAACTCCCAGCACCTCCACGACCGAAACTCCTACAACTTCCAGCACCTCCACGACCGAAACTCCAACAACTCCCAGCACCTCCACGACCGGAACTTCAACAACTCCTAGCACCTGCACGACCACGACTGCAGCTGACAACTTAGGCGTCTGCCCGTCCAGCTTCACACCCGTGGATGGCCGCTGCTACCGCCACACCTGTGTCAATCCCGCAGTCAACTTCGACGATGCCCGGGCGCTGTGTGCCTCCCTGGCGAGCGGTGGTGAGCTGGCCAGTCTTCACTCCCAGCCGCAGCTGGACTTCCTCCTGGAGTCACCCGCACCGACCCAACACTGGAGTCACCCGCACCGACCCAACACTGGAGTCACCCGCACCGACCCAACACCCAACAGTCGATCTGGCTAAAAAAGGAGGGCTCCGACTTAAAGTTCCACAACGTTCTGAATGACTCACGGCCGGTCGTCGTCATTAAATACTTCCTACAGGGCACAACACACATTTGAGTTTGCCGGCCGACCGGACCACAGGGGTGCTGCTCAGAACCACCGCAAGTACCGAGCTGTCAGCGGCTGTCTGCGAGGCTCCTGTCCAGTAGCAGTGGCAGGACAGCATGTCAGAGCCGTCCGTCCAGCAGCAGCAGTGGAAGGTTTGCAATTGGTGATGGTGGTAACGTTCTAAGTCAGGTGATGTCAGAGCGCGGGGTGGACCGTGCCCGGGTATTTTCGGGCACGTGCAATATAGACGCTTCTAAACTCCGCTCGTTACCATGATGGGAGTGTGCGTTCGGACGATGGGGTCAGGTCCTGCGCGACAAGCTCTGCCTCACACAGGATGTGAACTGACTTGTCAAAGACGTGACGTCACCTTTCAAAGATAGGGGTCTGTCTCGTGACTACGGCTATCCAATTATACGTCATACTTCTGATAAATTAAGTGTACCTATATGTTTGTTGAGTATCCTATTCGTAGTTCTACGCATGCTCTACTCGCACAGAGCAGGTTAGGGCCTGCCATTTCCCGGAAGTCTCGCCTGCATTGGCAGTTTCCTGGTCACAGAGTGGTGGTGCACTTTTATTAGTCCACTGCAGTTTCCTGTTCAAAATCTGCACGGTAAATACCCGCCGGTCCCTGGCTAGATTGAAGGAAATGAGCCTACTGTTTTCGAATGTCAAATATATTTTTTCATTACGTAAGAAGTTATTGGTTTAGTTATTAGATACGATAAATTCACATCTGGAGCCACTTAAGTTTAATTTTTGCTTACTTTCAGTTTTGGATATTGCCTTGTTTCGATATCCATAAATGATCGCCACTATAAACAGAGTAAATAAGATATTACCCGTTTTCACGATGGATTATTTTGCGCGAAATGTTTTAAAACATTTTAAAATGTTTTAAAATGTTTTAGTAGTAGCCGTTCACACGATGGACTAATTTGCGAGAAAAGTTTTACCCCTCGCCCTACGGTCCCGTAGGGCGAGGGTCAAACTTTTTTTCTCGCAAATTAGTCCATCGTGAAAATGGCTTACAACCAAAACATTTTAAAACATTTTAAAATGTTTTAAAACATTTCGCGCAAAATAATCCATCGTGAAAACGGCTATTATATAGGAATGGCGCACCTGAGACAATAAACCTCATACGAACAATGTCAAATGGAAACCGAAGCTCTGTTTGACATCTGCTATCAGCGTGCACAAGCTGTTTTATATTCGCCAGCGCTAACGGTATATGTTAGCGTTGTAGTATGGGGCAATGCTTCCGTAGCGAAAGCCTCTCTGGAGAATTCCGACAATGTTGTGATAATTTTGGCGAATTCGGAATATCTCAGCAACTACACCATTTTGCATTCAAACTGAAAAAGATAAAGTTCAATTTTAAAAGGGATAAAATTACAAATTGGAAAAAGATAACAATTTTCATTTTTCAAAAAGATCAATCAATTTGAAAAAAGATTAAAGCTCAATTTGAAAAAAAAATTCAATTGAAAAAAATTAAAGTTCCATTTTGAAAAGATTAATAATTTTGAACGCATATGTAGATAAGATTCCCTCCAACGTAAATTTGGCACTACACATGTTCAATTGTGGCCAATGGTTGCGTTAAATTTGCGAAATTGCAGTGCACCATAAGTCCTGTTTACTTCATGCCCATTTAATAAACCTGGAATTATTATGTCTGCTCGTCGACCTGACATCATTTGAGTCTTATTAATTGGCTGCACCGACTTTAAAAAAAATACATTGCTCAGTCCATGTATTTCTTCCAAAACAACATGCTGCATTATCAATTTGAGAACACGGGGACAATAAACACATCCATAGTATACAATATACATAGATAATGCTACATGTATGCAATGATAAATACAAGTTAAAGATGCAAATATACGTCTAATGAAGTTTGTGGCAGAGCTTTTAACGATACATCGCTTACGATCATGACTACGCAAATAGTAGTTCAAGATCGTTTTAGTGAGCGTTGGAAACACAGTTTCGTTAACGCTAACAGGAGTTACTGGGTATGTTAATGAGGTCGTTCAGACCGGTTAAGCATGGGCAGATCCACTCTGCGTCAATGTAACAGAAAGGCTATCCTTGCCGCGTACTGCCAAACGTTCGCTCTTCTTGGAGTTTTTGCTGGAAGTGGTGTGGGTGGAGCCCGCAGACGGTCCATATTTGAAACGAATAGACCGCGAAGGGCATAGTTTTCTGACATGGCTGTGTGGAAGTTCGGAAGATGTCGCGAACAGGCGTGTCTTTCGAGTATGATGCTCTGTGGCTCACTTTGGAATCGGCCACCCACTAGCGTACAGGCGTGGAACAGCACGGACATTATTGTTCACTCCGCAATGTTCACTGTCATACCACTCGACTATCCTTTCTGGTTGGGGAAAAAATTTCCGCTGAATTGCTTCCATTTCGCGTTTGCTACCGAGTGCTCTTCCATGCAAATTCATGTAGCATCTTTTCCATGCTCTTCATGTAGCGACGCTCGTGTCAACACGGTTAAAAATAGCTTCATTTTGTTCGCTTACGAAACTATTTGCACGCCTTCTGACTTGCAAACCGTGGACATCGACGTGTGGAATCATGGCGCATTGTATTTTAAGAAACATGTGATCACATACGTGCGCGACAGTAGGGAAGTAGGATAACCAAGGTTGTGATTGTTTTCTCTGTTTTAACTTTTGGTCCTTCGTTGTGTCTTGTCTGGTTTTACCTAGTGACTTGTCTGTATAATGGCCACTTGTCGTTGATTGATACTATGAATAAACTACAACTAAATACCGGGTTGTTAAGTACAACCAGGTAGCAAAAAAGGTGCTTGTTAGACTGCATATTTACATTTCAGTCGTAATTGATTCAGTGTCGTTAGACTCCATACTACGATTGTATGAAAATTGGACCTTTACCATGAAACTATTACGCCATTATTGAGCATTGGGTTGCATATACGAAGTATTAGGATAGTTTTTTCTACTCAGGATGCAAATTTAGGTAAGAAACATGATCGCAAAGATACTTACTGAAACCCAAAACTGCAAATGACCTTTTGGACCTTGAGAGGACCCCACTTAAAGGGAATGTTCACCTTGAAAAAAATGAGAAAAGCAAAGAAATGATTGAAGAAAAGCAAAGAACATAACGTATCATATTACAGTAAGTCAATGAAACCTATTATTTACGTGGAAAAAGCAAATTAAAATTGTCAATTATTTGGTTGATATTTAATATTTTTTTTCCTCAAAAGTATGCAATCAGCTTTCTTAGAATGCACGATATTGTCATCAAAACGTTCATTTCGATTTGGAGGTCGTGGCGCATACAAGAACAGTACTTTGCCTAATAACTTGTTGACATGAGGGAAATGCAAACACTTTTTAGAACCAACGGAGATTAATTTCCGAAGTTCAAATCACGTGCTTATCATTTATTTATTTTGGCTTAATTCGACGAATGGATAATTATTTTATATTGGTAAAGTCCACACAGATAAAACAAACGGGCAAAGATTACAAATGTTCTCTCCGTTATTTGTGTTTATCAGGAAGTTTCCGTGGTTCATCTATTTGACGTTGAAAGTTGTGTTAAATATTTCAACTTAGGCCTATACCAATGTATTCATTTACGACAAATTAATCAGTGTATTCTTTTGCATAATCAGTGCAGTGAAACGGGGGGAATTATTTCTTGAAACCCATGCCCTCAAAGGAAGCAAGCATTGTTGAAAACGATTTCGGCCATCTGTAAGATAAGGTACGTCTGATAATTTTCTCTGAGAATGTTACTTGAGAATAACGTTTTATAGACGATTTAAGCATCAAAATTCACAATAAATCTCACAAGTTTATTTTTCAATACAGGGGAATGAGGTTACTGAAACAATATGTTTTTGTCCGTTCCAGCACTAAGTTTTCTATCAAACTTTTCCCAAGTCTTACCTCATCTCTACGTCATAACTTCATGCGTTTCACATCAGCAAAAAATCAGCCAATCAGCGATTGGAGTTACCGGTATTACCCGGTCTCGACTTTAAGGACTGAATTAAATAATTAAGAGGTTCTTTGAAAATGTTTAAGCGTTACAAGTCATTTTCGAGCATGCCGCACCAACTTGGCTATCTCCAACTCAAAACCCCAATGTTACAATGGTGAGACTATTCCCTTTATAAAACACGGGTTTGGTATATGTTGCTGCTTTCGATGTTGCTACATGTATTAAGGGATTATATATATATTTCACGTCTCTCTAATTCCATAGTTTCGGCAAAACCGTGCGTTATCAGAAGCGTTCAAATATTTTCCTTACCTGACCTGTGACGTCACCGGTGACATCCAGGACAACACAATTTCTAAGTGTCAATGCAATTTCCTGGGCTATCGATTTCTGTTTAAGTCAGCGCGATCGTCTTATTGGTTCCGAATATACGGGGAGCTAAAAAACATAAGAGGCTTCGTATTGATAAGCTATGTGTACTGTGTAGTCATTTACGTTATTCAAATTTTATCTTTTTCAAATTGAACTTAATCTTTTTCAATTTTATTATTATTTTCAAATTGAACTTAACTTGTTTCAAATTGAATTTTATCCTTTTCAAATTGAATTGTTATCTTTTTCAAATTGAACTTTATCTTTTTAAATTTGAATGCAAAATGGTGTAGAGTGAATATGATAAAAATGAAGTAATGGCTAAGTTCATAGATATCTGTTCTATAGACCAGTGTCAACAACTCCACTATGTGGAGTTGTAGAGTGTGCCTACCCACATCAGTAATGTGGAGTCAACATTACAGATGTCACTTCCTTTACAAATGTGTAATCCATTTAATTTTTATATCAAACCTGTAAATACAATTACCTAATCATTTATTAAATATAGGCAGAATAATTGTTCGCGCCGCTTCGACGTCGAACATACGAATTCCACCACTCATTATTTGCCTTTAGTAATGACGCCCATTAGTGACATACTATGTAGTGCGAACCCAACCGCTCCGCTAGCTAGGCGATTACAGCTTGAGTGGTGGTGCAAGCCAGTGATAAGCAACTAGGGATTGTTAAAAACCCGTACGGGAGGCCCTGGTGTACGGATTATAAGTTATGAGAAGAAATGTTACTTTACACGGAAATGATCTAAGATTTAGACCAAACAAGCAAAATTTAGATGTTTTTTGGAAAAAATACCCTGATCATCTTTGCCATCGGTTTTTAGGAAGAATGTTTAGGTTTACTAATACACTGCTAGATGCCAATGTCGTGCAACATTCGGAACGTCATAGACATGACGCATTTATGTCTTCCGAACTATATGATAAATACATACGCTAAATAACTATACATACATAAATGCTCAATAAAGGATACGCATTACAATGGCTCGGCTAGATGACGTCAATGCTTAAGCATTCCGAATTCACCCGCCTTCCCCTAATTTGTTTTAAATGATAAATCATGATACGGAAGGTCATGAAAATGAGGAAAGAAATGCGTAACCGGTGCGCAAACGACTTCAATGGAGGATATTTTGATTGAATGAAAAGTGCAAATTTGTGTTCTTTCTTCTTCACCCAAATAACATGTCATGAATGTCTAATTGTACACGCTTGTGAGGAAGTACCATAAGACTGTTTGTCATTGAAGCTGCCTTACCAAATTGACGAAAAACTACATTTACTTGAAACTACCCCCAAACATGCTTGACAAACCATTGTTATAGCATGTGTGTCTGGTTATGACTCAGCGGTGTACATTTGTTCTGAGCCGCTGCGGAAACTCGGCACCGGCACGATGTTTCGGTCGGCACCATCATGTTGATGTGCGTTCATTCGTATATTTCCCCCTAACTGCCGTAATACCACGTGTTCCACCGGTAATGAGCGAGAGCTTCTTATCAGGGGCGTCGCCACAAAATATTGAGTGGGGGGAGGCAGCCGGGTGTTTGGGGGTCCGGTAAGGTGCTTGGCTCTCTACTCACAAATAGCTAATGTTAACATCCTGTTGATCTTGGGGGTGGGGTGAGGGGGGATGAGGTGGAGCTGGTTCGGAGAGATTCTGAAGAGAAGGGGGGGGGGTTCATTGCCCTCGGTTGGCGATGTTCCTGTACTTACTCATTGCTTTATTACGTTTGTAAACTAAAAATCCATTGTATGGATGTGTTCAAAATATATTTGATGTGAAATATACCTATGCTACATGGTATCAAATTTAACTATCTCAATTCTCATATACCAACAATTATACCTATAGGCATACTCCTGCGGTCAGTGGTAAATCTACGGTAAGGCAAAATGGGCGTCTCCCAACGGAGGCTTAGTAGGTAAACATACGTTTTTTCCCCCAAAACGATCCGGAAGGTTGTGATTTTTTTCGTTCAGGGAAGTCATGATTGCCCCCTCTCCTCCCCAGTGAACAACTTTTCGCTGGCAGTGGTGCCCTCTCCCGTTTCTTAACAAGTTTCGTTTCCCTGACGCCCCCCGTTCAACTTTTGTCATGCTGTCGCCCCCCGGTGCCCCTCCCACTCAGAAACCATTCGCAGACGAAACGGAGCGAAATTTTGGGCAAAAAATTGGAAACCTAGGTCCCTCATTATCTGCTGATGTCCTTAGAAGTTGAAGGTAATACACTGGCGGAAAAGATAAGTGAAATTCAGCCACGCATTTATTTGAACAAAAAACAAATCTATTCACTGACTCTTATCAACAAGCACGTCACCACCTCTTATGTAGTGACCATTCAAATGCCACTTTCCTTTGAACATGCTTATTTATTTCTCTTAGATGAATTAGCTAAAATATTTCCTTGTAATGTTCCACACTTAATTATCATTTCATTGGTGTTGAAGTGCTGTATCATATTTGTATATTTCTATATATAATTAGCCGCATTCTTGAAGCATGACAAAGGGAAGAAGCAATGACGATAATGCCATACCCACGTCGGCCGTCGCGTTTAAGTCACGAACAAGACGTAAATTAGCGTCGTATTTTTGTTCCACCTGATTAATAGATACCGCTTTATTGCTTGTCATGACTACAAAGTTCTTTTCTCCTGCATGCTGACGCAGTCGACTCAGACAATTTGGGAATAATGACATCAACTTAGAAATATACGAATATGCTATAGCATACTTTATACATTCATGCTGCTTTGTTCTGACAGTTTCGTAGCTTCACATTACACAGCTAAACAAACACCAGCGAAATATGTCCAGATATGTCGGGCACGTTCAACTTCCGCGTCTACATTGATTTGCCGGCTACCACAAATTGCGCAATGGGATAATTTGGGTCAGGTTATGCGCAACAAGCTCTGCTTAGCGCGCGAACTGACCTCAGAAATCCATCCATTTAAAAGGTTCGGACTATATACCTAGTAATATGAACCAGTAAGACGCCTTAACCCTATTACTGTCGAATCGGCCCACCTTGAGGTTTTTCGCGTACAGTTCATTCATAACTAAACCCAGAATCTTCAAACTTGCTGACTTTTTCTAACATTTCATTGCACATCGAATAGAGTGATTTTTCCGAAATTGAATCATTAGGAGGGGGTCCAAGACAGTTTAAAGGGGGCGTGTTCGGCCGTTTTGACACACAATATTTGCATGGTTAAGCACTCGTGGAGAGTTGTGTGTTGAAGGGAAGTGTTAGCGATAACAGACATCGATAGCAAATTGACTGTTCTTTCAGATGGCAGTTTCAAATTTTCCAAATTTTGATTTTTGAAATCAATTTTTTTGTAATACATTTAAAAAAAATCAAAATGATAGTTTTTTATTTTCATGAGGTTTCATACAATTGGAATACGTAAAAGAGAAAACATGCCAATAAATATGTTTTGAGAGTTTCAGGGCGATATCTAAATATTTCATGACCTGATGTCAGGTCAGATGCTAGCCTTCCAATGTAAATATATGGTGAAAAATAAAAATAAGGTTTTAACACATTTTATTAGTCCAATTATTTCAGTATCATGTCATCTTAGGCCCATCGCGATGACTGGGGTGAAATTTGTAGTCAGTGATCCTTTGAAAGGTCATTTAAGATCACGAACACTTTTTTATCAATAACTCGTGACAGGAGCAGTAGAGACTCACAACAGGTATCAAAACATTTGTCTCGTCAATACGCATCTTTTGTTATGTAACTTGACCGACTCATGTCACCGTGACCTTGACATTGACCTTGACCGGGAGTCAAAAAATTTATTTGACAAAATTGGTATGATTCGAACCGCAATGACGATATAAACACGATGGTATCAAAATAAGTACTCCATATGTTTTAAATACAAAGTTATTAACGAACAAATTTTTGCTCAAAAACATAAAAAAATACAATTGTTGGACCTCTACAGCCGAATCCATTTAATCTTGAAGTCATTCTGATAGCCATGTACACGAACGAAAATTAAAACTGTTACATACATTTTTTCGGATATCATTCCTAAGCTGTCACAGTTTCGAGATATGCAAGTTTTCCTGAAAAATCATTATTGCAAATATGACTTTTGATGACGTCATTTGACTTTGAAGATAGTGACCAAAGGTCACACAATTTTTACAAAAAAAGTTCGTTGTCGACCCTAACCACATACCAAGTTTCATGGTTATCTCTTATGACAGCCAAGATCTGAAGGGGGGCTGAATAAGCTCCCCCGACAGATTCGTATACTTTTCATCCCTCCAGGAATAGGGTTAATTGGCGAAGGACGAGCGAGCCTGCAGCTGTCTGCACACCACTAGAACTGTGCGTTTTCTGACCGCTAATTTGTCGAGGGTGTTGCCGTTATGGACAGCTACTGTTTGACGACGACACTAGCGCAACATAGCGGCGCATGAGGAAACTAACGCTGCTGGTCGGAACTAGGCTGGGCAGCCGATTTTTTTAGTTTTACCCCCTGCGGATGCAGTTTGCACCCATTGGGGACAAAGCTCAAGTCAATAACACAATTTATTGAACGGGGATATCAGATGGTGAAGACCGCTTGTCAATTGGATGTGTAATTCCAAAGATAATTAAGCTTCTGAAAAGCGCTATGGTCGGGTCGGCCGTTTTTAAGTAATACAAAATCCAGCATTTGGTGAGGACTCGCTAGCGCTTCGCGTTCGCTCGTAATTAGCGGCGGCCGGCCGGCCGACGCACCTCTCCACGTCTGGTCGGGCATCGTTTAGTCTCGAATATGGTAATCCGGGTTCATGACAATCCGGGGTCATGACTTTACAGTGCATAGATATATAATTATCTGGAGAATATCCATGGTACGTTTTATATTCTGCCCATTGCAGCTACTAAGTAGAGTCCAAACTCTGATGTTTTGAAGGTAATAAATGCAATGCATTTTCCCAAATTCATAATTTTTCTCTCGAGTTTTTTGCACTTTGGATTTGTTTTAAACAACACATATCCAAAGAGAAGGTATGTGTATTTGCATAAGCCTGCTACTGTTTGACGAGAGAGTTTAGTTCATAGAGAAGTTTTAATGTCATAATAAAGCTAACAGACTGTTTTATTTCCCAATGGACTGTTTCATCTTTAAAGAACTCTTAACATGGGCTTATGCACTGTTTCGAGGAAGGGCTAGCACCTTATACCTGTTACGGCTTGGACAATATCACTATATGTCACAACGACAGGCGGAGTCAACACTTGAAACATGCAGCGTTGATTTTTGGTGTTGTCAGTTTGCATAACCACCACCCAATTTTATGATCATAGCAAAGAAGTGCCGTTCTCACTGCAAATCCAATGATCACTTCCAGAAGAACCGAGCATAAGGTTCGAGGGTCGTAGAATCAAAAAAGATTGTGATCCAGTTATTCGCTGGTTCAATTCACTCGGTATACTTATGCAGCTTGCCAGACGATTAAAACATGTTTTTTATAAACAATTTTATGGGCTTCCGTTATGGTATATCAATGATATTATTCTCATTTGGAATTGGATACAATTATTTCCTAATTAAAAGTTGTAGAAAACAAGTACCTGGTGTGTTTCATGAAGGTTACTGACAACGAACGCTGCCCTTCCCCACGTCCTATATGTAAAAAAAACAGCGCCAGAAATGAAGCTCCTGCGCCAATACGCGTGACAACGTCCCTGATTGGTCAATGAAACAAATCGCCGACACTAAATAGGTCGCCGTCCAAGCGCATCAATGAGCTTCTGATGTAATTGTCAGTTTTTATTATTTGTTATTTTAGGAGGAGGGAAGAACTGATTTTTTCACGATTATTTAAAGCATAGTGTTATATACAGCCCGCAGCAAAAATATACACAGCTCTTAATGTTTAAAATTCATGAAACAATTTCAAAAACTTAGGGTCGTAATCACTAACTGGGCCGCCGTAAAACCGCATCGTTGAACTGCTAACTTGGTTACTTTGGCATTCAATGGCTTCTAGATGTTAGAGGATCGGTGGGAAAATCATTACAACAAGCAGAACGCAAAATATATTGTCCACTTCTTTGCCGTCCATACTTACTTTGCGCAGTAGCGCAACTTGGTTTCCTTGTTAATTCAGTAGAGCCTCCATCAAATGTATAGAATCAACAGTCATATGATCGGAACAAGCAGTTTTTTTTTCTCCACTCCATTGCGTGAAGAAAACAATACGGAAAAAGCCCGCAGTTTGATAAGATCAAAAAGTACTTGCAAGCATGCAAGCACCGGTCATAGAAAAGCGTGGAAACGCTTAACAGCTTAAACTTCAAATATATTTCGATATCAAATATCTTTATGCAAAAAGTGATGAATTTAAGATATATTCTTGGCCTGTCAAATTATTGTCAAATTATGTTTAAAAAATTCAAATTATTGCTCCACTTTTGTGAAGAAAAGGTGATTATTTCTCTTAAAGCAATTTAATTCATGTTTTGCCAAATGCACCTAGGCTGGTGCAGCCGCTGATTGGCTAACAGCTTCAAGACAAACTTAAAGATGGTTGGTCCTGGGAGAAAACGACTTGCATTGCTCAAACTTTGACTGGATTACCTGCTGCTATTACGATAACAAAACACAAATATTGTGCCTATTCTCTATATCTTTATTTAGCCCGATAATAACATCATTGTCCCAAATGAAAACAAACCTTTTTTAAGATAGTTAGGGGACTTGTCGATAAACAATATCTCCATCGTTTTCAGGAGCATTTATTTCACTTTTTCACAATGCCTGCGTATATTTTACAATTTACAGAAAGGTGAAACATTCCCTTAAACTGGAAATACTTCTCGGTAGGAAAGTTTTTATGAAAAATGTGATGGATTTACTATATATTTTGTTCTCGTCTGTCAATTTCAAGTAAGAACTCCATTTTTTGGGGAAATGTGAATATTTTCCGTGAAGCACAAATATCACTGAGCTCTACCATAAAATGGCCAACCTTGCCAAGAGTCCAATCGTAATTCCTCTCTTGTGAAAGTAATATCGGCCAGCATTGCCGAACTCTCCGCCTTCTGTGCTGGGCCTCGCCACGGCCCGGGCCAGCCGTGGCCGCTTTCCGTGCTGGTTCCTACTAAACTGACTTCACCGGTCACGGCCTCAGCAGACAATGATCGCATGTGCAGACTGGAAAAACATGGCCGGCTACTCTAACCAGGAGCCCCGCGGCGCACCCGCCCGTATATAAGAGGCGGCACCGGACGCGCGCGGTGAGCCGTTGCCTGGCTACCGGCGCCGATCGAGGCTCCTGCCGCGGCGCTCAAGACGGCTGACTGACTGGTCCACACGAGCAAGGGATTCTGAACCACGTCAGGACAGAGAAGAAAGAAAAGGCAGTTCTTCTGAAAAATAAGGGTTAATGTTACAATAGAAGGAGAGACTGTGCCAGGTGAAGTGTGAAAACACTCTCACGTCCGGAAAGAGATCGTCAATCCCGTGCAAAGAGGATATAGTCCGTGCCAAAATCCGTCTCGCACAAGACATAGGGCCGTCCCTCTTCCGTTTTACGAGGAAGGTCGTGCAACTCGCAGTGTGCGAGCGAGTTGTGCAGCTCCAATAGACCATATTGAATTTGACCCCGACGGGACGGAGAAGGGTTCAGTTTTATCGTGGACGTCCGAGACCAGCTATACACCTGAGCCATTGAACATCGTGACCTGAGAAAAACTGACCACTCAACCGGCCAGGATGCACTGATATTGGAGTTAGACTCGCGATGACCAATGAAAGTGCATGCGGTTTTTAGAAGGACATAAAAATGTTGAAAATATTATGTTCCTTTTAATACAACCTTATGATCATATTTTGCGGATGAAGTCAAGTGTGAATGTATGTGTTTTAATATAAGTATAATATAAAATGTACAAAGAGGAGACATATTATCCTAATCAATCTCATTATAATTTTATATAATCTTATCTGATAAAAGTAATATAATAGTCTTATGATCTTATAAAATAATGCCTAATTAAACATTTAATAGAATAACAGCTCTATGAGGACAAAATCGAATGAAGGAAGAAGTGGCGCATTCGTTTCTTTATTTTGGGAGTTACTTGTTGTTACTTATCAGAGTAACCTGGTAGTCGTTGATACTAGTCATCAATTGAATTGGTGAACATGAATTGGTCGTTGAACTCAGAGATCATATATAACTCATAGAGATTATATATTATCTCTATGGTTGAACTAGTCATGAATACCTGGTAGTAACCTGGTATTCATGACTAGTTTGGGATATTTATGGTCTTTGGGATATTCATGGATATTCATAATTGACCTGTTAGTATGTATAAATATGTATATCCTACATCTACCGTAGGGGAGACCGGGGCACGTTCTGCCACTTTTTTGCTAATTGGCCCTGGCGGGCACACTTTTCAGAGTTGGTGATGGATACTTTCCATACTGTTACATAATCAATAGCTTCAAAATCGTTTTTAGGAAGTTCAAGTGGTATCTAGTTTGTTTCACACCAAGTGTCGATAATGTTGGCGATGACTCATTTGACAGAACCTGCCCCATATACGGGGGCAACGTTTTGTTTACATATGGGGGCCATATTCCTGTCATTGATGGGGCACTTTCCTGTTCACCGGAACGGTCATTTGTGGTGTCCCTGCAGGGGAGAGAGGATTTCATTCATGCGCCCCATCAATAGTGTGAAAATGAACGGCTATATAACGATCCGCAACAGCTGCCATTTTTGCGTTTTTTTCTTGGTTTTATCTCATGGCAACGCAATCGAGTCCCCGGTAGGCCTATGAATTTTTCATTTGGAATTTCCCTTTCATACATTAAAACATGAATTAGAAGCTCAACGTTTGCATAAACATCGGTCGAATGACATGGCTACAATGACTTTAAAAACATCCAATGTTTTCGAAATGTATTGCTTGGCCCCCATTTTCCCGAACATAAAAGCAATTTGGGTGCAAAGGGAAACATTTGTCACGACGAATCGAATGGTGTTCTTCCCTTGAAATCGGCCCAGCAGTTTCTCTGAGATCTCTGGGGAGCAGAATTGCCCCCGCAGGGTTAACGCATATTCTGGCCGCTTGTGAACGGTGGTATTTTCCCTTGTGTAAAAAACCTTCTGCTGTGGTATTTTGCTGCATTGTCTGGTATTTCACCTGATTCTTGGTAATTTTTTTGGGAACTTTGTAGTTACATTAAAAAATCTCCTATTTATTGGTACTTAGTGGTAGTTTAAAAAAATGAGGTACATTATGTTTGGTAAACTAAGTAATCTCTGTAACTGTGACTGGCCATGTCCTATTTCTAGTATAATAGTTTTTTCGGTCCTAGTATTCATTGAATCCGTATGGCGCTCGAAAAAAAATTAAAAATGTAAAAAAAAAATGTTTTCCTAAAAATTAAAAATAGTAATGCCTTGATCAAGATGCTCCAGGCGCTCCATGGCTTGTGTGCCATTTTTTGTTGTTTCTTTTTTCCTCAACTTGGATTTGAGTATTTATTTACATTTTACGAAGTACTTTTGTCTTGTCAATTTTATCATGGTCTCATGATGCGAGTGGGGACAAGAGTGGACCCCTCGGGTAGTCAAGAGTGACCTCCCTCCCCCAGGTAGCAAGAGTGCCCCCTCCACAAGTGGCAAAGTAACCCTCCCAGGTGGCAAGAGTAACCCCCAGGTGCCAAGAGTCCCTCTCCCCCAAATGGCAAGAGTGCCCCTCCCCCCAGGTGGCAAGAGTGCCCCCTGGTTGGTAAGAGTGCCTCCCTCCGGGTGGCAAGATTCCCCCGGTGACAAGATGCTTTCCACCGGTGGCAAGAGGTGCCCCCAGGTGGCAGGGGGGAGGGGAGAGGTGGCCCTCTCCCGCCCAAATGGAAGAGTATCCCCCAAGGTAGTAGGGTCCCCCCCGTGGCAAAAGTGCCCCAAGGTGGCAAGAGTTCCTCTCGGGTGGCAAGAGTGCCCCCCGGTGGCAAGAGTGCCCCCTCCCAGGTTGGCAAGAGTGCCCCTCCCAGTGGGAGTGTCCCCCACCCAGGTGGCAGAGTGACCCCCCCCCCCAGAAAAAAAAAAAAATTTTCAGGTGAAATACCCCAGATTGAGGTAAATGCAACATTTTGAGGTGAAATACTAAAGATTGAGGTAAAATACCACAGATTGAGGTGAAATACCATATCTGGCATATCTGGCAACACTTTGCTACTGAAAAAACACTAGTTGAAGTTAAATACTACAGATTCAGGTGAAAAATACCAACGAGATTTGAGGTAAAATACCAACAGGTTCAGTAATACACAACAGTAAAATACCAGATAAGAAGGTAATTTTTACCACAAATGTCCTTAAAAATAGGTAGGCAAAGAAATTATCTCCCCTTGTGACTACATCGGCACCACCCGATCATTTAGCTTGGGTAGTGGTGTACCTATCTGTAAACAACAAGGCAATCATTTTTATGGGTCGTTTATAAGAGATACGACTAGGAATCATGAACAGATTCAGTGACAGAACCTGCCCCAGATTGGGTGACAGAACCAACCCCACTCGACACATGGGTCAAACTTTTTCGTTTTTTACTGAAAACTTGGTAGAATGGAGAAGAATAACGCTCTGCACAATGTTCTCGACATTCCTATAGGCCATGACAGCATTCAAAGACACTATACAATTATCTGAATGGCCACAAACCAAAGTTTTTTTCACTTATAAAAAGTTTGGATTTCTGTTGAAAAACAAACTTTTCAAATTGGACCCAACTGGTCGCAGGCATGTTGGTTGCTTTGATCAGTAACGGGCCACTGCAAGCACAAAGGACATATGTTACGAAACAACTATATACCCTGCGGTGGATAGTTCACGAGGACCCCGCTTGACATAATGTGCCCCGTGACAGAACGTGCCCCGTTTCTCCCCTATACGATATCAATTAATTCAAATATGGTGAAATATGTGTATTTATTCATACCTATATGTTACGCGAATAGATAACTTGTAAATAATATGTAGATACTTAATTTGGATAAAAAGAAGCAGGTTAGAAAACACGCTAGTGGCCTTTGTGACATATCATGTGCTTATGATTCTTGACTGTTTCGCTGATTTTTGTGTTTTGTATTTAAAAGTGTTTATTGCTGAAGAAGCTGCAACGGCAAAATATTCAATATAATTTTTGTCATTTTAGCTCTTTTAATTAGTATGAGGTTACTGGTTATTATATTCCATTTAATCGATATTTATGGTCTCCACTTCTTAGCCGATTTGTGTCGTGGTTCAGGTACCAGATTGATGAAGATAAGTTGCAATCGACTATCCATTATTGTTTTGTGAAAATTCTGCTTTGGCTTTGATTTTTTTTCTTCTAAAAATTAAGAAGCCTTCGAAATTTTATCTCGTGTCATTTCCTATGCAGTATTTAACGATTAACGACATTTTCACTTAGCTCTTCCCGGAGGTATAGGCATAAAGTTATCTTCTCAAATCTTCGAAGTAAGCATAATTGCGGCTTCGATTATTGATTTGACCCCTATGCATGAATTCATCAAAGTTGCATGTCGCATTTCTTCATATTTTTTCGCAAAATAACTACTTAAAGGAATTATTTTCAATTTGTTGATACAAAACGAATTTCTACATGGACAACCTAGGAGCCTTTGGCTGGTCTTGGAGTGCCTAGACTCTTGTCTGATGGTCCTCTCGGACTCTGACTCTGACCTAGAACCCCTTAGGTGGGGGACAGGGTCCATCGTAACAAGTCAAGGGACCTCAGACCAGAGTCTGAGAATCTGAGCACTTCGGACAAGCCAAGGGATCCCTAGGTTCCAGAGGACCCATCTGGCCTCCATTAGGCCCACTCTGACCTCCCGAGGGCCTACTTTGAGCTCCAGAGGACCGCTCTGGATTCCAGGAGCCAATCTGGTTTCCACAGGGGCCGCTCTGCCCTTCGAAGGCCCACTTGGGAATCCAGTGGGCCAAGCTTCTGCTCATGAGGGGCCCAGTTTTTGATTCTTTGAGCCATGTATGCATTTGCACAAAGCAGTATATTATGGCCTTCAGTGGTGGACCCAGGAATTCGGGTGAAAAGGAGGCCACGTGGGCCCCAAAGGCCTTGGTTTGTCCTCTCAGGCCTTAGTGCGGCCCCTCAAGACCTTAGGGGCCCTTTTGACAAATGAAGGACAAATATATTGCTAGAATGACCCATTTAGTTCAAAATATACCTTTCACATCGAATGGGCCTCCAAAACCAGGAATAAACACCAGAATAAAATACAACATTATAAAGAAAATAAATTAAAAAAAACAAAATGGGCCCACTTCAAGTCAGAATGGGCCTGCTGGTGAATCAGAGTGGGCCCCCTGGAAGAGTGTGGGCCCTACGGAGACCAGAGTGGGCTTCTCTGGAGAGCCAGAATGGGTCCTCTGGAGGTCAGAGTGGACAACTGCACTTGCGATTTGGTTTGAAAAACGGGGTGAAATTCGTTTAGAGTGACTTCAATTGCGTTATGGGCCCCCTGGACTATTGGGCCCCTCGAGCTCAAAGGGTGGGAGCATGCTCTCCCTCTAGTATCCAGCCATGATAGCCGTCATGATCGATTTATAAAACCAAGTGACTGATTAATAATGAGTTACAGTAGCATTAAGAGCATTTCCATCAGCTAAAAATTACGGTGCCTCAGACTTTGGGTTAGTGACGTCATACTCCGACCTTGACCTGACCTGGAACTTTTTCTGGTGTCAAAATGTTCCAAATGAATTGATCTACCGGCCTACTAAATTTTATGGATGTCATTGAAGTTGATCGGAAGTTATTGATAATAAATACAGGGACGAACGACCACTTTGTGGCATCATGCCATTGCCATTAATGCATTTTTACAGGATTTTTTTTCTTTCAAGGTTAGTTTTTTTGGAAAGGAGAACCAAAATCGATGCACCACGTCTTTTTTAAGGTCCATAGAACAGGTTCTGACAGGCTTTTTTGCGTTTTCGAAAAAGTCCATTTTATAGTACACCCCTAATTATAGCATCGTCCAGAAGGAAATGGACTGATATCGTCGAAAAAGAAAGCATTTGAATATTTCACCATTGACTTAAAATGGGAGGTCACAAAATTGACCCGACCTCAGGTCACCGATATAAAAAAATCCGAGATACACATTTTGTAGATGGCTGATGACATTGATGTATCCTAAAAAGTTGATATCCGAATCCGTTAGAACACTGTGGTCATGGCACGACCGCAAACGTTTGTAAGGGTGGATCACTTACCTGACCTGGTACCTGACCTAACCCGCATACGAAACGTTGAATTTTCGCAAATGTAGCGGAAAGGATCCAATGGATTTAGTTATGCAGGAATTTGGCGGCGCTACGCACCGTCCGTTTTTTTCGTTTTTCTTGAAAAAACAGGAGGGGGGGGGGGGTGTTTCAACCCAGTGCGGGCGCGGGCTAATTTCCATTCTTCTTACCAACTTCCTCGAAAAACGCATTGAAAGGCTGTCAAATTGAAAAAAAAAAAAACTAAATCAGTACTTACATTTCACTAATTCCCCGTCAGGAAACGTTAGGAAAGACACATTTTGATGTATTTGAATCTCACGTATTTCTTTTGCAGTGCCCTCGTGATGCAATGAGCATCTTTGGCTATTTTCTATTGGAAATTGCGTTCAAAACTGACCAATAATTAATACAACACAATATATATATATATATAATATATATATATATTATATATATATTATATTATATATGGTATTTTTTTAAGCTCCTTGATCAATAAGATCTAACGATACATTTTCTGAAAAAGGTCCTGTATCCATATAATCCAAAAACACATTTTCTGAGCAGGATCCTGGATCCATAAGATCCAACGTCAATATTTCTGAACAAAATCTTGGATCTATAGAATCCAACGACACATTTTGAGACTAAGATCAAGGATCTAACAGGATCCCGGATCTTGGATCCTAAGAATCTGGAATCTTCGATCTTGTTTGGATTCTGGCACATGTCTGATACTTAGAGAGCCATTACTCACTAAAAAATATAGATATTGTTTTGAAATTTGTTTTGGGTATTTGTGATAAGCGTTTCTTTAACACATATTCCGTTTTTTCGAACAGATCTTTGAAAATTAATAATATTTATGTCACAAATGTTAATCGAGTGAAAGGAAGGCCTAATGTTATTCTAATAATTCATGTGTTTAAACTTATTTTAAACTAAAAAACGAATAAATACCCGACGTTTCGCGTTTATTGCTTATTCACTGGGCAAATACAAGATATATACGATTCCGGCGACAAAGGACATTAAAGGGAGTGTGCCTACTCACATTGGTCATGTGGAGTTGTTGACACTAGTCTGTAGAACAGATTTTTATGAATTTATCCATGTATTTCATTTCCCCAGAATCACTTTAGTTGCTGAGATATTTCAAAGTCGCCAATCACATACTGGCAGTGACTTATATTATCGATAGTCGCCAGAGAGTTTGCTACTAGAAGACATTTTGCTCTTAATTGTACAACGCTAGCATTATTGTTACTCTGGCCAATAGAAAACAGACTCGGTGACACTGATAGCAGCTGCGAACGAGTCTCGATCACTGTAAACCACCTATTACACGTCATAAAAGGTTTGTTTAGTCGTCTTTAGTGCTCATTATAGGTAACATCTCCGCTACTCTGTAGTGAATGATCGTTTATGACGTGAAACAAAACAAAATGCAAAAGCAATATAAGTAAAAACTAAAGGCTCAGACTGATATTTATCGATAACCAATAATCAAAGCAATAGCTCTCTTACCGTAATACAAATTATATTTGACCATTTCAAGGTAGCACGTCTCCCTTTAATGCAAAAAATCCTAATCCTAAACGTTTCGGCGACAAAGTTACATAAATAAAAAAAATGAATTTAACACAGTTACACAACAAAATCATAATAATTCGATAAACTTGCAATTCTTTCGATAGCGTTTACATCGATTCTTCGATCCGATTAGCGATCGATTGACTCGATTACGGCTCTATCGATCGATAGCGTGTTCGATCATCGATTAGGCTTCTTTATATTTCGTTATCGACTGTCTTGAATATAGAACCTTCTTTACTCGATTAAATATTTATGAAATGTTATTTTGTGACTATTCCCACCAAAACACGAACGGTTTCATGTTTTAGGGTAGATCGAGCAGTCACATTTTTTTCAAAAATCCAAGATAACCATTTTGAAGGCATCAACATTTTTGTTTTATCTTTTGACGTTTTTGGTTTGCATTGAGGTCAAAACGTGGTCTTTGTGCGGCCTGTTTAAGTTATGCTGTTTTTCGTTAAACTCGTTTGTAGTGATGTATACAATTTGTTATATCTCAAAAATTTATCAACAACTTTTTCCATTTGTTTACAAACAATGTAAAATTGATGTGACAGAAGGTACTGGAAATTTCACGTTATAGCGCGATTGTGTGTTGAGTTATTGTGACAACTTGTCAGGTGGGGGCAATATTTGCCCACCGGTCAAGTGCGGGTTAACAGTTTCTAGATCAGTTTTGCGCACTGACTCTGATTTATCTATATTGCACTACTTTATCCTTTGTATATGCAAAGTTTTGTATTTATTGGAAGCACAACAATTGCAGGACAGATGGAGGGTATGGTCATCTATATCGTAGGAAAGTTTTGTGACCCTACACCAACATCTGCCTGGTTAAATGCCATAAGGGACGTCGGGCGGCGGCTGCAGCCTCCTGTTTTCGGAACGCGATTGGAGTTTCAATGCATCTTCAAAAGTTGAGCCCTGATTGTCAATACCTTGGAGTGACAAGATTGGTTAGAAAATTGTGACCTGCAATTTGTGAAAAATGAAAATTGTGTTGCTGTAGAACACCTCAAATGGACTCATATCCCACAATGACACAGACAATTAAATTTCAAATATTTTCACCCGCCAGGGGAGGAGACCGGGCGCGCTACGCTGCCTCGTCGGCTAACGGATCGCCAAGCGGCTGCCGCTCAAACTTGGCCTGTCTTTATCTTGTAGATCTTGGCGCGTTTCCTATTCGTGCTACTGCTGTTGTTGCCAAGGTACCAAATGGGGCATTCCACTATAGATCAACCCAGA
The DNA here is from genome assembly GCA_014673585.1 of Semibalanus balanoides. Classification (NCBI taxonomy): domain Eukaryota; kingdom Metazoa; phylum Arthropoda; class Thecostraca; order Balanomorpha; family Balanidae; genus Semibalanus; species Semibalanus balanoides. The sequence continues at coordinate 22,119 of VOPJ01004044.1, forward strand.
AATATCGAAATAACACCATATTTCTCAGATTGCAATATAACTGTATCGTAGGGGTTATCTGAGCCGTAGATTTAAGGTGTGACGTTTTCAGCCTCGTCCATCGAACGGTTTTTGAGTTAAAACCTCAGGCATTATTCGATTTTGCTCAAACCTTTAATTTTCAACGGACAATATCCCCTATCTACATTATGGGAGTCATATTAACTTATATGTCATAAGAATCACCATAAACCATATATAAATATGATGCCACAATTTTTAATTCCAACATTTCGAAACTTTTCTACGCGATTTTATTTAAAATAACGTTTTTTTATTATGTGGCCATTTGAAATTATGTTGCTTGTCCTAGCCAAAATTGACTTTGATAAATAAGCATTCGAAAGTAAAAATATTGGAAATATATTTTTGATCTAATCATCTTATTTATATTTAAGGATTTGAAAAAAAAAATATTGGTCATCAGCACGTCTTTGGTAATAACTTTGCACGTTAGTGTGTTAGATGTAACAAAGTTAGTAGTTATGACATAGCCGTGGGTCTTACTTTACCTTATTTGGTATTAAAACTGCCGACCGGAGTTCGGTCACGTGTGGCTCTAAAGTGTATTGGTAAGAATATGACCTTGGCGGCGCGGCCGGCTCGCGCCGGCGGTGCCTGCGTTTGCGGCGGACCGTGAGGACTCAGTTCGGCTTAATGCGCTATGAGGCAAGCGGTCACTGTGACCCCTCGGCCGCGGTTTTGATTGTATATATGAGGAACTTTGAGAGAGTGTGGCGTGACTGAAGAGTAGTGAGTGAGAGTAACTGAGTGGCCAATATAGCGTAAAAGGAATTAAGACTCTAACAGGGAGCTGGAAATGGACTGAGACCGAAAGACCGAATTGAACGATCGAAATCAACACAACTTCATTACATAGAGAGCTTAACTGAGCAGCATTATATTTGCTTCGTCGAGCTGCATTTGATGATACATAACATGACCGGGCTGGAGGTCGCTCTTTGACTTCAAGTTCACGTGAATTGAGGTCACCCGGTGCAGCCAATGTCAGATTGACCAAAACATAACACTCTGTTTCTCATAGTTCGATGAAAATATGATTTAGGGGTTATCTGGGCCGTAGAATCACGCTGTTTAGTTTTCTGCCCTGTCTGTTGAATGGTGTTCGAGTTATAATCTTATACATCTTTTCGATGTTGCGCAAACCTCGATTTTTCAGCGTGCGAAATCTTCCTTCTAAATAATATGAATCATATAAACTTATATATCATAACAATCATCATAATTCATATACTAATGTGATATACCATTTTTTGAAAATAAAAAAAAAGAATTTTCAAGCGCAATTTTAGGTAAAATAATGTTTTTGTTAGGTTGAGGTAAAGATGCAGCCTGCAGGGGTCATGTTATGCATCATTTCATATAGCTCGACGAGGCAAATATAATGCTGTTCAGTTACGCTCTCTAGCACTTTTACGTGCAAAGTTATTATCATATACGTGCTGGTGACTATTATTTTTCCTAATTGAAGAAATATAAATACAATATTTATATAAAAAATTGTATCCAATATTCTTACTATCGAAGGCTCAAATATTGAAATCAATGCTCGCAAGAAAAAACACAATATCTTTAGTGGCCACATTATACAAACGTGATTTTACTTAAAATCGAGTTTAAGAAATAAAATTTAAGGAATTGTCAAAAATGTTATATCACATAAATCTATGATTTTTGATGATTCTTATGATGTATAGGTTTAAAGGACTCCCACAATTTACATTGGAGATATCGCCCGCTGAAAATTCAAGGTTTGAGCAAAATTGAATAATGCCTGAGGCTATAACTCGAAAACCATTTGCAAATTTGCTGCAAATTTCAAAGCGTGAGTCTACGGCCTATATAACCCCTAAAACGCAGTTTAATTGACATCTGAGATATAGGGTGTTATGGCTTGGTCGATCTGTCATGGAATGCCGTAGCCGTGGCTGAAGTGAGCGTCAGTGCGTACTGCGTGTGTGCGTGTGCGTGTTAGTTCATTAAGTGAGCATGTCGTCACTGAGTGTGAGCGATCCGTCACGTCTGAGGAGGTCGCGCGTACGAACGCGCTTCCGGCTACCCCCCCTGCGGGTGGAGAGTCAGTTAACCATATAACCAGTAAGGCCGGTCTTTAAGTCACGCAGGCGATAGTATTCGACGAGTCAGATATGAAATCCCGAGTTCACATTTTCATCACCCGCCCAGAGTTCGGTGTCGTCTTCCGTGTAAAGCACTGCTTTTTTATTATTATTCGCTATGTGTTGTATTTAGGCCGTCGGCGTGGAGATAAGATCTGAAACTACATCGAGTACTTTGAACAGATTCTACGGTTTGCATGCGGTTATTTTTATTTGCAATTTAAGCTTCATGTTTGTAGTCAAAATTCCATTTTGGGTGGGTATAATAGATATGGATTTGTGTTCTGCGGTTACAGCTGCATCAATTTGTATCGTCTGAGCATTCCTGTCTTTGGTTTATCAATTGCTAGGCGTGTACATTAAAGAAATGTTTTATATAATCGTCATTATTATAATATTTACAGCAGATTTATTTTAACAGCGAAGTCCACCAGCATTTAGAAAAACCTCAATTTTGAAGTAGAGCAATTGTTAAAGAAACGGCGGTGGTACATTAGGTTCTTTAGACTAGGCAGATTGGTGCTTTTTTTCATCAGCATTCACACGATACCCTATAGGTGCTGAGCACTGATTATAAATGTGAAGCGTCATATTAACTATGATTTGCGTCTATATATGTCCGTACTTTGTGGTGTCAGTATCGCAGCGCTGCTCGCTGATCGACACTAGTGTCATATTCGCCTTGGTACGGATCGTTTCTCCTACGCGTCTGGTTTATAGGTTTCCCGTCGTCTTACTGACTTTTTGGTTCAGAGAAATACTGGTAGGGTTGCATTATCGATGTTTTGGATGTATTCTTGGTGGAAGGAACAGAGGGTGCACTGTGGCTAACTGGAGTGCAGTGTGACCTTCAGTATAGTTTTGACCTGTGCAAACATTGAACCAATGGTGCCTCTATCTTCCTGCTCTAGCATTCAAATTGGCTTTATAGGTCCAGCCGTTTCTCTCAAGCTACAGCAGGATAATACTTCTGACACCCCATGACTCGCACGTTTACAACGAGCTCATGCTGACCCCAGGCACAGTTGATAAAAAGTGTAAAATAATCATAGTGACTTTTACGTAACATGGGCTAAATCGGTAGTTAGGATATTGCAGCGACCACACGCCGGCGTTGGATTCATACCGCCCTGGGCCCGTGATTGCGGGAGATCACACCAGACGTATAGAGCTGACCAGCGCGCGGTCCTGGCCGGGCCCGGGCCCCGGGCCGGGTCGGTCCGTGGCCGGGCCGGCCGGCGGGTTGGGTCGGGCGCTTTATGTGAGAAAAATCCGGTATTCAATGAGGACTCGCTCCGCGCTTCGCGCTCGCTCGTAATTACCAGTGCCGTTTTGGGTATGCTAATATTTTTGGAGTTCTACATCAGCATAATTTTCTAACTACTTTTGTCACGCTAAGATATCGAAAATCGGGGCTCAACCTATGAAGATACGGGCATTGAAACTCAGATCGGCGCTTCGAAAACAGGTGGCCGCGGCTGCCGCCTGACAATCCTTTAGTGCATTTAACCAGAACGATATTGATCCAGGGTCAGAAAACCTTGCCACGATATAGATGACCAGAGGCGATGTTCTCTTAAATGATTTGTAGGGCTCCAATGTCAACTTTATGTATTTCTAAGTCATTCTTACCATGCAACGCCATAGGTCTAACTAGAGTTCGACATGGCTGCACCTTTCCTTAGCCTAGCTGCCCCACAGCCATAGCCAGCCACAGCCATTCCAAAATGTCAATGGCTGGCCGTTGACCAGCCGTTAATATTTTTGTTAATTTCTATTATGTGTTTATTTCCAGTCTACTGTAATGGCAACATGCCAAGGCTTCTTTTAACCATGACTGGTTTGATAAGATCGATGAAAACAAAAATCCCAGGTAGACCACGCAGCCACAGCCACAGCCACAGCCATGATCTAGAGATTTTCCAGTCCGGCCCACCCCATTAGCCATGGGGTTCGGCCAGCCATGGGCCCCATGTAGAACTCTAGGTCTAACGTTAAAATGTCACTTTATTGTTAGGGCTTTGGCTCTACGACCTATAGAAGACGACAACGATGGAGATGACCCTACCTTTCACCTGGCCTGCATTTTTATTGCGTTTAATCCATATAGAACTACTCATATTAAATATGACAATAGTAGGTACCTACAATACGGACAATTTTGTTTTTGAAATAACATAAAAACTGTTGCCAATCAGAAAAGACGGATATCGTTTTCGAAATCAGCGCCCCGAACTTGGCCTAAACCAGTTCAGATGGCCCAATAAAAAAGTTTTCCAACACAGGCCAGCGTTATCGTGAGTTACTAGGAACATATTTATTTTCCACGAGAGCTCCAGAGCAGAGGCCTTTCTTATAAAAAGTCGAGCCACGGCTCGATTTTTGAATCATAGGCTCTGATCTGCGAAATACTGTTCGATGTCTCGAAAACATAACCAAAAAACTTAATAATACCAAGCCTGCTGTTGCTTCCAACTAATTTTGTTGATAATAACAACTTGCTAAGAGTAGACAATATATCAGCATTTAAGAAGAACCGAGCCGTGGCTTGACTTTTTAGTAAAAACCGCCTTAGGGCCAATTTTAACATGTTAACTGGGAAAATTGGTTCTCCACAATACTTTGAAATCCCACCACCAGTGGATGCAAAAATTCCACGCAGTTGACAGTAAAACAAACACGTTCAACTGTCTCGACGAACTGATTCCAACCGGTCAGCAATATTTTGCTGACAAAACAGAGCGAAATGTTTGCCCCCAAACTCGAAGCCTAGATCCGCCAAATGAAATTCCCCGCAGTGGAAACTCCTCAGAGAAGGCATTGCTCCAGACGCATTCAATCGCCATTAGACTGGACCGCTTTTTCATTCCAGTTTCTGTTGCTTTTGGCAGTCTCATTGCTCGAGCCTTTAAGTGGGCTTAACCGCGCTTGACCGGATGGGGGCAAATATTGCCCCCTGGCCGTTTTTGGCGAGTAACTTCACAAACCATTCAAGATATCAACCTGAAACTTTCAATACCTTTCTACATTTTACATCGGTTAGAAATTTTTCGAAATGTTTCAAAAATTGGGTTAGATATACTGTTTTGTGACATCACGTTCCTTTAATTTAGCGACAAAATCACTCAAGTTTTAAGCAGCTGAAAAATAATTACATTTTATGATAAACTAAAAACCAAAAGAGATAAAGATAGCAAATTGCATGTAGTATAGAACTGTTATCTCAAATTTCTCACAATATATATTTTTATCCAATTTTTCCCGTTTTTTAACATTTTTTTTTGCTTTTTGTGTCACATAAAAAAGCGGAATATATGTCAAAGAGTGGTGTTCAAGCAGCATACAAACCAATTTGAAAGATTATCACTATTTTTGACTCTTAGTGATAGCTTTTCAAGCACAACAACTTTGCCTCATTTAGTAATAAAATCACAAAAACTTTGAAAGCTGTGAAAAGGGAGAAATTAAAAGTAAACTGGAATTAAACAAAATCCGACAGGCATATAAATGTTCTAAAAACAAACAATACCACAATGTTGACATTATTTGATTCTTTTCATTTTTTTTTGCGAAAAATATCAAAAACTATGTATTAAGGTAAAGAAAAGTGTTTAAAACAATATAGGAAGCCGAGTTTGAAAAAGGAGCACCATTTTTACTAACAATGGTCTAAGAATGGTAAATGATGAAGTATTTTTTTTAAGTCCGTTTATTTGGCTTATGTGACAAGATTAAAGGCAAAATAAATGTCAGCAATGTGATTTCGGAGCTGTAAACTAATTCTAAAAACATTTCTTTTTGTTAATATTTTATAAATTTAAATATTGACCCCCCATCATTTGACCTGAATTTGACCTCAGCTTAACACTTATTTCATTTAAATTAGCTCCGACGGTGTTTTGATTATCACTATCGATTTAAACGTATACAACAGCCCAAAATACATGTGTCGGATGACTTACAAAAATCAGTTTTGGATAGTAGCCTTTTGTGACCTGATCTTGACCTTGACCTTGGCAAAAATTCGATTTTTTGCTCATGCGGGATGTGTGTCCTACCTTTGGGGGCACTCTGGGTGATCATGGTTGCAATCAAAGGCTCTGGATGGAAAGTATGGTCCATAAACTGAAATGTCCCGAATTTGACCTTTGACCTGACCTTGACCTGATATGCGACCTTGATTCAAAAATTTCGAGTATGCATGAGATGCATCTTGATGAGAGCTTTCGAACGCTGCCTTGCGCGTCTCGGCACGATCAACGCTTCCGGATATAACGAGGGGGCAATATTTGCCCCCCAGTCAAAGGCGTTTGGATAATACTCCGGTCTAGCGCGGGTTAAAATCCCCAGAGGTCTGTCGGTGGCTGGGGGAATTGCTGCCATATCCACGATTTTGAACAGGTATCACCAGCACATCTCGCGTTTCCACGGCGCCGTTCTCGCTGACGCGTACCTCGATGTCGTTTCAGATCGCATCCCTGGCGGTGCTCTGCGCGTCGGTGGCCTCGGTGTCGGCTCAGTGCGACTGCCGGACCGCCGCCAGCTGCCCGCAGGCCTACTACAGCGGAAATCCCACCGGCTGCTACCTGAGCGGAGGCCGTACGGTGGGCGTCTGCTGCCCTGCGCAGTCCTCACCGGCTCGTGGCTTCGGGCGACAGACCGGTTTTGGGCAAGGCAGCAACTTTAGAAGGCCTGCACAGAACAGCAACTTTGGAAGCTTCGGGCAAGGGGGCGGCTCCAGCGCCTCTAGTCAGACCAGCAGCTTTGTCTACTCTGCCCCAACTGTTCGCCCTGGAAATGCTGGCGTAATAAACAGCGGCTCCGGGCGCCCCTCGTCGAGTTACCTCCAGTACACCACCGTTGCGCCGCGTATCGGCGAGTGTCGGCCGCTGGTGCTGTGTCCCCCGCTGGTGGCCAGCCCCGACTCGCTGTTCACCAACGGCTGCTCGCTGCGAGACGGCTCCCCGGGCGCGTTCTGCACGTTCTCCGGACCCCAGCTGGCGTCCATCGACGTGCAAGGCCGCACCTCCCCGTCAGCGGTGACGGGGCTGCAGCCGATGGTGTCGGCGCAGTCTTTCTTCGAGCCGCCACTGTCGCTGCGCGCATCACCCGGCGCGCTGGCAGACAGGCGCAAGGCGGTGGGTCGTCAGGCGAGCAGCTCCACCGTCTCCATCGGCAGACAGCGGCCAAATGCCGGAACAGTGCGGCAGCCTCACAGTCCCACCCGGTCTGACCTTCCTCAAACTGCTGTCGTCGAACCTGGCCACAGCAGATTGGGAACTGCAGGCCCTACAGTCTTCTGCAACCATGCGCTACCTGGCTGCCACCCTTGCCGGATTATCGCCCGGCCACACTTCGGTGGAGCAGTTCAGCTCCTCATTCAGTCCCAACAACCAGGAATTCCAGCGGGCAAAGGAGGAACCTCAGGCCAGGGTTCCCAGACGACCCAGGACCCCACATGTACTCCCGAGCCGCCAATCTCTTGTCCGAACAGCCTCTATCGCTCCGTGACCGGCGAGTGCAACAACATGCAGAAACCGCGGCTGGGTAGAGCGCTCACTGGCTTCAAGCGCCTGCTACCCAACACCTTCAACGATGGCATCTTCGCAATCCGGACGCGCGCCGCGCGTGGCGGCACGCTGCCTAGTGCACGTTTGGTTAGCGAGCGTGTGCTGGACGTGTTCTCCAACGAGCTGCGCCAGCACACGCTCTCGCTGATGCAGCTCAGTCAGTTCGTCGACCACGACTTCACGCATGCGCTGTTGTTCCGACTGCCCAACGGTGCCGGGATCGAGTGCTGCCTCGACGGCGGCCAAACGTTCCCGACCACGCCTCTTCACCCGCAGTGCATTCCGATCCCGATCGCGACCAACGACCCGTTCTACAGCCGCTACGGCCAGCACTGCATGAGCCTGGTGCGCTCGCTGCCGGCGCCGTCCCCCGACTGCGTGGCGCGTCCGGCGCGGCCGCTGAACGAGCTCACCTCCTTCCTGGACTCGTCCAACGTGTACGGCAGCTCTGAGGAGGAGGCACGCCGCCTGCGTTCGTTCCAGAACGGCCTGTTGCGTGAGAGCGCCCACCGACTGCTACCGCTCGACCAGAGCGCCAACAAACCCTGCCGCCAAGCCACCTGCTTCCATGCCGGCGACACACGCGTCAACGAGCAGAGTCTGCTGGCCGTCATGCACACCGTCTGGATGCGCGAGCACAACCGGATCGCGCGCGAGCTGCAGGCGCGCCACCTGCGCTGGGACGACGAACGGATCTTCCAGGAGGCTCGTCGCGTACTCAACGCCGAGTGGCAGCACATCCTCTACAACGAGTGGCTGCCGGTGGTCGTTGGCTTTAAGTATGCCGACGATCACGGTTTGCTCCCGCTTCAGTCGGGCCACTCGACCTTCTACGACTCGCGCATCGACCCGACCATCTCGAACGCATTCGCCTCGGCGGCATTCCGGTTCGGGCACACGATGGTGCGCGACGTCTACGACACGCTGGACGCCAACGGCGTCATCACCGGCTCTTTCAACGTTTCCAGCACCTTCTTCGACCCATCTGCCATCAGCAACGGCGTCACCGAACACGCGCGCACCATGGTCGCCAGGCGCTCGGAGACGTTTGACACTGGTTTCGCAAGCAGCCTGCATGAGCAGCTGTTCACGACAAACTTTCTGTTCGGGCTGGACCTCCTTGCGCTGAACATTCAGCGCGGCCGCGATCACGGCACGCCGACCTACGCTCAGTGGCGCGTGGCGTGCCCCAACCAGCCCTAGACAAAAGACAACCCTTAAGTGCCAGCCTGCGCACCCTGCGCGGTCGGACTGACCCACCCCTCTGATTGGCTGACCCGCAAGGGTCACGCTGACTGTAATTGTATGCCGGAAGGCCACACCGGCGCACTTTAGGGTCTGCTGGGCGTGCGGAAGACAAATCGTGCTTGAGATACCGTGATGGACTGTGCGGACATATCACAAATTATCATACATTATGTCACAGGACGAATATGGTATTCAAGAAAACATAATTTTTAAAAAGTGTGTTTATTCACCAGTAACAAAAATGACATCTCATCGCGAAAGCGAGCGCAGCCCGGATAACACAAATAAGCAACACAATTGCCCGCTGTATCTAAAACTCCGATTTACTAAAACAATAACACCTAATTTCCAGGCGTAATCGTTCGGTCCAAGCTCCCTTCTAAGTTACGGAAGGTGGAGTGTGCCCTTCGTGGGCGCATACGGGCAGTGTTGACACAGAGCACTTGCGGAACATTGTTGGTGCCGTTTCCCAAGTAACACGAAAACCTTTTCTCCCCACGCGTCAGCTCTGGGGAGACTTCAACCGCGTGCAATGTAATCAGGTCCAGACGCAGCCCGCCAATTTCTGCGACACGCTCCGTTATAGCTCTACGCATACGACGACCCGCCGACGTGGACCTCTTCATCGGCAATGAGCATTTGGTTTGACATCCCCTTGGCGAGGCACGGGCACGCTGCGGTGTGTCCAGTGAACGAGCTTGCACCCGGCGCCCCAGATTCGGGGACCACCTTCCAGTGCCTCCTCGGCCAGCAGTTTCTTCGACCTGCGCTATGGCGACCGTTCTTTCTACGACAACGGGCGGCCTGCCGCACAGCTTCTCTCTTCCGCAGCTGGGATCAGATCCGGCGGGCCATGGCCGCATCTTGTGCGACACGCTGGGCCGGAGTTCCAGAACGAACTTCACTTAAGGTCACCGGCTGGCCATCCTGACGCCGGCCGGGCAGAACCGGGAGGTCAGCTGCGACTCCCTGGCCATTCCGCGTGTCGACCTTGGAGTCTTCTGATGGGGAAATACGCAACGCAATATGCATCACTTTGTGTTGGGCTTGAGGCGAAAATGGTGACTGTCGTTGGATAGACTGTCGATAGACTGTCGTTGGATAGAATGTCGGCTTCTGTAGTTGGAGAGACTGTTGATAGACTGTTGTTGGATAGACTGTTGTTGGATAGACTGTCGATTGTCGTTGGATAGACTGTCGATAGTCTGTTGTTGGATAGACTCGCGTCAGCCTGATACATTACGTCTCTGAAATGTACAGTGGTGAAAAACCGGAAAATGAGGAAGATCAGTGGGAACTTTCTTGTATTATATCGGCTGACCGTATCTCGATGAAGCCATTTTCTGCATTTATGTAAAAACACGCAGAATGAGGTAGTTATAGTGATGCTTTAGCTATTCACCATTATCTGATGTGTAGTGCTTATACATCATTTTTGTAATTTTGTATTTCATAGTAGTCAAGTAGTCATTGCACAATGCACATTCAGTACGCAATGGCTGGTAGGGTCTTATCCAAAAGACCGCGTTACTGGGCAATTAGTGATGTGATGCTTTCGATGGAAACTCATAAACGTCTCTGACGCCAACTGACTGCTTAATTTCATTCTGCGTTTTTATCACCATCATTCGTTTGTGGATCTGAAGGGGAAGCTGTCGTCACTGTTTATGAAAAGCCGCGCGATCTGTTCCCACGGGACGTCGCCGCGAGTTTTTGAGTGAGATGGGGTTGAGGGGCGGGGGGTTGCAGTGCCGCATGAACAATTGGTTCTCGAAATGTGACGGGAAATCAGTTTTTACTCAATTAGGCATAAGTAAGGACCGCAGTTTATAATTGTATGTACAGTCGGTCTTTTATGTATGTTCCTCTGCCCCCACGTGGCGCTACGGTCGCGATAGATATTCGTGAATTGGCATCGCCCGAATAGGGGAGTATCGATTGTTTGATGATCTGGAGAACGGGAGGGGAAGAAGAGGGCGACCACGGTAGGGCAGTTAATTTTTAGAGTCACTGGATTGTCTGACCCAGGATCCGCTGAATGCGAGGGGAGCGAGCAGTCTAGAGGATCCCAGTAACAGTATGCTGTGCAGGAACACAAGAAGGCCGTTTGTGTGCGTCGTTTGGCTACGCACTTGGAATGGCTTTTATACTTGATTATATATATATATATATTTTTTTTTGTGTTATGTATGTATGTATGTATATATATATATATATATATATATATATAT
>VOPJ01004045.1:0-17866 GCA_014673585.1 Semibalanus balanoides
ATATGGCCGCCGTCATTAGACAAGTATTCCGGCCAATGCGCCTTCCATCTCTATAGAGTTCAGTGCTCTGCGCCCATGGTTTATTGTTTGTTTATTTGGGTTTAAGGGCGCGTCGACACTTTTGGATCAATTTTTAATTTGGGACCGTTTTTTAATTAGCACCACTTAAAAAATACATCAAGTGTGTCATTATTGTTAACATTAGGCAATTCATTGCCGGGCAACGCCGGGCATCCCAGCTAGTATTTGAATAAGATCTATAGATTTGGTGGATATATTCGCATTGAATCCATTAAATGGCAATAATCAACCTCCAAGATTGTGTAAATGTTGTATTGCAATGATTCATCCATCGGATTAGACGAAAATACATGCATAAATCACCTTTCATATTTTCACTGTAGCTGTTGGGACTTGGGGATGACCAAAGCAACAAACTGACGGCTTTCATGTCACACTGTCCGGAAGGGGCTATCATGGGATGTCGAGACTTGACGAAGGCATTTATATGGCGACACTTTATGGGATGTCGAGGCCTCAAGAAAGCGGCAGTCCCCCATCCAATTTTAGAGTCATCTGTGTCTTCCTTCCCGCCCTGTCAAGTGGGCAAGAGGTGAGAACGACAAGAGGCAACGTGCCAGTGGGACTCAGGAAGCCCAAAGGCCATATGTAGGTATCGCTGGCCCATACTGGTTGCATCCAACGACCACTTCAGCAAGCAAACCACTCTCTTTGTACTTTTTACTTCATGTGTGGGTGGTTCATCTTTTCTTGCGCAACGATGTAGGTGCCCACTGTTATTGTTTTATCCGTCTCCTTCTTGAAAGCATTGAAGAATGAACAGAAAAGGTAGGGTAGGTACGTACTTCATGGTGGTTACAAAGATGCTTAATATTATCTTTAATAATATAATATTCCTTGTTACGACAAAATGCAAAGACACTATCAATCAATGAGAATTAAAAAAATGCGTCTTGGGATTTGGTTAGGGTCTAAAAGCAATTAATTTTGCACGAGGCAAAACTTGGATATGTCCTCTGGGCGCAAAGATGACATACCTTTCAACATAAAAGTGAAATTAAAGCAAACATACAATGCATTACGGATACAAGTAATTAAATAAACACATACAATGTGAGACTTCACAGCATTATTTGCTTTCAGCGCCAGCGAGCAGTCGTTTCGCTTCTGTGTTACGTGGTGCCATACTATTGGTCGCTAGACAATAACGTCATAGTGGCCGGGCCTTACGTGGCCCATAACTAATTGGTCGATAGGCAGTGATGTTCAATAGTGGTCGCCGAGTCCTATGGCCATGAAGGAATGACACCCCCTGAACTCGTATCTGATCTAATTTTCGTGACGTCACGAAAACACATCAAGAACGTTAAAAAAATAAAAAAGTTAAGACGAAGTTTTATAACGGAAAGCGTTCTAAGTTGGGTGTATAAAATATATGAAAAAATGGAGAAAAATATAGTGATTTTTTTAAAGCGTAAAAAACCAATACCAGTCCTGCACCCCATCGCCATCAAAGGCTTACCAAAGTAGCGCAAAAAAACACAAATTTATTTTATTTGTTATAAGAATCTAAAAACTGTTGACAATTTCTACTCACCACTAGGTTTATCAGATGGGCAAGCTAGGGGAAAAAATATTATATCAATCAAGTTTTATATTTGTTATGCCCATATTTGGGCATCAATGCAGTACCAAACATAAGAGGCTGCATTACTGTCTGAGATAAATCCACCTAAATATGAACATTTTCAAGTGCTGGAAAACATGTCAAACTATCTTCAAGCCACATAAATAAATGTTATTATACTTGGAAAATACCTGAAAGTTAATAGAAAAGATGATCTAAACATTGATTCAGCTAGGTTTTTACCACATTATGAAATCAATTTTAGATAAGTTTCAGCTGTTGAATAATTTTTTAGATCGTACAGTCAGCTATCAAATAAATGTTTAGATCATGCAGTAAATCTTAGATTGTGCAGTCAATTTTTGGATCGTGCAGTCAGCTGGCTAATCAATTTGTAGATTGTAAAATTGGTTTGCAAATCAAAATTTAGATTGCCAATATAACTTTTAAAAAAAATCCAGAAGACTAGCACATACAAAGCTGAAAGCTCAATGTTATTCCTGCCGCATGGCAGTCGTACAAAAAATGTGAGACAAGCCCTAGGCAGAAAATCCGCTGGAGCTCCTAGCCTCATACAAAAGTTTTGCATCCATTAACAGAGAGGTACGGAGTTTCGGTGTGCGCTCACAGTGTGATTATGAATCAAGCCTAATTCGAAAGGTCTCATGAACAACCCGAAAATTGCTCACTCATACATACGGAAAAAGAAGGTGGGGCCGCCGAGGTTGGCCCTTTTGCTTTTACCATTCTGGTAACCTGGTAGTGATAATGCTGAAATCATGTTATTTGAGTTGTTTGCCTCGTCGTTTGCCCTCTGTTCACTGTGGACGACCCCAGCTATCCACCCACACCAGGTTAGTTGATGGATCTCCTACCAAGGAAATAACTACTGAAAGCATACCACTCTGCCCTCAGGACCTTGACCCTAACTCAGCCATGGGCCCTGATAAAATCCATCCCCGGGTACTGAAGACATGTGCTGACGAATTGGCTTACCCTCTGCAGGTCATTTACAGTAGATCTTTGCAAGAAGGGCGGCTGCCCGCACCCTGGAAATCGTCACTGGTCATACAAATTTTCAAAAAAGGTCCTAGGTATGACCCGCTCAATTACAGTCCTATCAGCTTAACGTCGGTTGTGTGCAAAACGATGGAACGCATAGTGTGCACCCATCTCCGGAGCTAACCTGGAAACAAACTCACTTGCTAACATCTTAATCCAGTTTGGCTTCAGGGTGGGAGATGTACAATGTACATGTTGGGGGGTTCTGGCATACAACACTAGTGTCCAAAAACACAGATCTTAGGTGCGAATAGTAACTGTGTTGATTCTTTTGATTTTCAAGCAAGGCCTTTGTACGTGGTTTGCCATGACCTCTGATAGTCCAAAACGAAGTCAATTGGCTGAATGGTAACCTTCTTGACTGGATGGTCTCATTTCTACAGGACAGGCAAATGCGAGTCAGCGTGAAGGACAGGATAAGTCAGCCTAGGAGAGTACGTAGCGGTGTTCCACAGGGCTCTGTACTCGGCCCGCTGATTTTCCTTGTGTATATTGACAGTATCGCCTCTCAATTGTCTAGCGACTATAAAATATTTGCCGACGACTTGAAATTATATTTGCCTGCGTGTGCATGCCCCTGGAGCCACGCCACTTTTATCCGCTGCTGAAGTAACAGAGGGGTTTAGACACATTACAGTCCACAGCAGCATTTCATTGGAAGCCTTAAGATGAACCCCCTAAGAAATGTGTAGTTTCTCCGTTTCACAAGATCCACGTGCAAACTTTAGTGCCACCTGTGTTGATGGAATGATTGGAAAGCAGATCCCGTGATGCCAGAATCCCATAGTGACCTGGGTGTCACTGTGGACTCTCTTCTAAAATTCCATGACCATGTCAGATATGTGGTGCATAAGGCTAGCGGCCTGGCGCGAAATTTCCTGAAATCTACTGTTTGCAGATCGCGTGAGTTCATGCTGTTTTTGTTTATTACCCATGTTCGTCCTATCATTGAATATTGTTCGTGCATCTGGCACAATGGCTACTTGGAAGACTTGCGCACACTAGAGAATGTCCAGAGGAGGTGGACCAAACAGATCGATGGCTAAATTTACTTACGTATTGCTGACCGCGCCTACAGGTCATTTAAAATGTAACTCGTGTGCAAGGAAGGCTTTTGCCGCAGACTTTAAAGGGACTGTCCCACCTTCAAAATGTCGTTCAAAATGTAACGTCGTTTGTGGTGCAAAAATATGAAGTGGAATGCTGAACTCTGAACAAGATTATGACATTTTGTTTCTCACGAACAGTGCTCAATTTCATAAAAAAATCAGTTATTAATATTTGGGCTAATGATGTCATATGAAGGGAATTTTTTGGAAAAAAAAATAAAACCTTCACGCTGTTTATAAGTTAGGACTATGTATGGGTAATGGTATGGGCTAAAGGTAAAACAAGTTGACTGTAATCAAACATTTAGCAAAGAGAGACTACGACATTACGGCTCACGGCCAACCATTCAAATACACTGGGGGCTGGCGATCTTTACAGATTGCAAAATCAAACTCGAATTTTATCTGTGATTCGAACCTCAGTGGTTGTTTTAACTTATACTATACATTAATTTCAATGCCAAGCACGCAAAATGGCTATCTCAACTCAAATCTTATGTTAAGGTGGGACAGTCCCTTTAATACAATGCTGGAAAATTTTCAATGGACAATCGTGCATTATGCCTGATGATCTGTTTGATCGCCCTCCACAAGCACGCACTAGGGCCACGGCCATAAGATTTTCCGTACTGTTCACCCCACGACAGATATCAAAAAGCGTTTTTTTCTCTGTACGCTGCAATTGCTGCTTGGGAACGCTCCTGCCAGCTGCTGCTTGCATGTGCCCAAAAACTTGACTGCCTTAAGTGGAATTGCTAGAAGCACATGCACGCGACAGTCTGTTTGGCTTTGTTGTAGGGCTGTTGATGGGCGTAATTTGGTGTATAATCGTAATGTGATGTATGTTTTTGTATTAAATACTCCTGGCCTTATCACGTAGTAATTGCATATCTTATTGACAATCTGTTTGGAAGACGCACAATTCCAGTCATAAATCGGTGCCAAACTAAGTTAGATAGTTTGGGCTGGCGCGTCTAGGATTCAGGGTTCCTTCAAACTCCTTGCCATCCAAACCGCCATTTTCCCCGACAATAAGGAACCCAACCAGGTAAGAGAACCAGGTAAGAGACAGTGTGCGGGACATCCAGCTGGCACTTCATCTATTACCCAAATAAATAAAAAGTAATAATAAAGGGACACTGCCTCTTTCAGATGATATTGCAAAAACCGGCAGAAACAAGCCAAAAGGAACACTTTGATTTGTAATTACCATCAAAGGCTTACCCATGCAGTGCATATAACACAAAACAATCATTTATTTGATTTGTTATAAGAATCTAAAAAAATGTTTATGATTTCTACTCACCACTACATATATGGAAGTGACTGTTCAAGTTAACTGCAACTCACCAACTGTCAGCTGACGCTATAGCAATTGGATGAGGCTGCAATGCACTTATAGTTATACATTGATTGTGATTCCTGTGAACTGCATGAAACGAATCTGGCGCATCTGCTCACCTGTTCCACTCACCTGTTGGAGTTCCCATCACTCTCTTTGGATATTTCAGGAAGTTAAGGAGGGCATAGGAAGGAACCCACAAACATTAAGCACAGCCCAGGCGGCTCTAAGCCAATGGATTCTGTGAATTGAGCTCAGATGCTCTGGAGTTAATGTGTCTGCAAGAGCCATTCCGTATATGTCACACTTTTTAGCTCAATAAGTTAACAATTATTGTATATTAATTGGACAATCATTCTGGGATATTCAAACAACTGATCGGCCTAGGGCTTCAGCCAGCAAAACTTTAAACGTCTTTAAGTTTTTCTTCCGCAACTACATGGTCAGGGAGGCGGTTCCATTGATCGATACAACGTACACTAAACGATCGCTTGCGGACATCCGTTTGCACGCGGACATGATTTACTTTGAACCTGTGGCCTCTAGTTCCACCCTGAGGGGGAGCAGAGAATAGATCGGTATGTGATATACAACATTTGTCATGGAAAATTTTCCAGCAGTAAAATCACGTCGCTCTCGAATAGACGACCGCTGTACAGAGTAACAATTCAGGGTTCTGTAGCGGAGTACCATAGTCTAGATGTGACAAGTTTTCGATGCGTTTTGTCCACCGCCTTTGGACTGACTCCAAGATCCTTGTGTCACCAACATACCCTGTGTGCCAAAGGCAGGAACAATACTCCAGTAACGGCCGAATATGAGTGCAGAATATGGTTAGCATTAACTCAGGGGAGCGGCAGACCGTAGACTTCAATAGGTTCTGAGCAAGACCACCAGCTTTCTGGGCAGTGTTCAATATATGTAAATGAAATTTTAAGCTTGAATCAACCATAACCCCCAGGTCTTTATGAGAATCAACCAAGCTTATTGTGTCTCCATCTATATGATAGGAGGGAAGAGGAAGGCAATGATATCTCCTTTGGAAACGTATAGCCACACATTTGTCTTTGTTTAGGTTCAGGCCCAGGACTGTGCAGTTCGGTTCAGTGAGGAGATGTCAGCTTGACACTGTTGAACATTATTATAGGATAATAATGATGCCCCAGATGAATCGCAATAATATTTCACCTGTCACCATCTTAAAGGTCATTGGCAAAATTGAAAATTGACAGTTGAGATATTTGAAGCAATTGTGGTTCACAACAAAGCAAGGACAGGACAGGACCAGACAGAAGCCCTGCTGGACCGCCACTCTTCACAGCGGTGGAGGTTGCTGTGGGGTGTTCTCCACTGCAACAGACATGCATACGACCAACAAGGAAAGCCTCTAGTCCAATGAATATCAAAGATCTCTGGGTGATTCCTAAGGTGATGAAGTTTTACTAGTAGAATAGGATGGGACACAACATCAAAGGCTTTGGAGAAATCAAACAATATAAGGTCCACAGCATTCGCTTCATCAAGCCACAAGTTGTTGGCCACCTGCAGCGCTTCAGTTGTTGCCATGGTAATGTGTACTGACTCTTTTCAATAAAGTATCTCCGGAATCGGAGGACCAGCCAGCAGCAAAATACCTGGGTCAGACAAAACTTCATCAATATTGGGAAATCAAAATTCCTGTATAAAAGATAAACACACTTCAGAATATAATTTTGTTTTAAGCCTATTTATTGAGCTTTAATCAGGCATTATAAGATATGAAATGTTTCCTGACATTACAAATTTGGACACAATGCTTAAGCAAAATTATCACCATTTACCATTGTTGCACAAGGCTGCAATTAATTTATTTTGGGACAAAGTGGTGGCAGACTCATCAAGGTCATTGGCTGGGTGGAAGAAAACTAAACTTTGAACGATGATATTGGGTGACTGGGCACAAAAAAACACTTCATGGTGCTTATCAGATCTGATTATTCTTCAACATATCAAATTTTACTTTGAACAAACAGTGTCCCTTTAACATTGAGTAGGTACTGTAGTAGAAAAAACAATAAAACACAAACCTTAGAACAAAATTGTGGATTACGTCTAGGAGTAACGGAGTGAGGTTACCACAAAGGTCTGTCTTGCCCCGCTCTTTTCCAGTACTTTATGTTAATGATTTGCCAGAGGGTGGTTCGCGTCCGCGTCAAAATCTGTTCGCTGATGACACCAAACTGTTCTCTTGGCGTATCCACTGAGAGTGATGCAGCAGCCAAATTACCAGACGGAACCTTGAATGCGCTAGTGGCGTGGTCTGCCCGTCTGGCAGATGCCTGTTCACGGGGGAAGAGCAAGGTTCATGCATGTAGGATCAGCCAAAACCGCGCATTCTCGTGTTCCACATGAAGAGGTATCAGCTGATAGCACATCAGTAGGAAAAGGGACCTAGGTGTTCATGATTGACTCTCTCCTGAAGTTGAGGCAGCAAAGCTTGCAGCGGCGAGAGCTAAGGGCGATCCCGGTGTTGGCGGTCATTCGTCGGTCATTTGCTCTGATTAATGTGGCAACTCTTCCTCTGCTGTATGAAACCCTTGTGCGACCTCATCTTGAGTATGGGAACCTCATATGGGGACCGTTTAACAGAGCGGATCAAAAGGCAGTAGAAAGGGTAAAGAGAAGAGCCACCCGCCTGGTTGCCAGCATCCATCACCATGAGTATCAAATGAGACTCTGCCTACTTCAACTGCCATCACTCTACTATCGGCGAAGGCGCAGTGACATGATCCACGTGTACCAGATGTTGCACGGTGGTGTGGACGTAATCGCTACAGAGATTGTTTCACCTTTACACACTGTGGACCTACAAGAGGTCAATTTTGCTGAAACTCTGCAATCCCCATGCATCTGTCGAGCCAGACAGAACTCCTTCGCCGGTCCGCGTCATCAATGACTGGAATGGGCTCCAGCTGCTGTTGTTGACTTCGCCTTCCCTCAAACCACATTTCAAGAGCAGGCCTAGATTCCCACTGGGAGGCAATATGGTACAGCATTCCTGATACAGACTGAGATAGGACAAAACTACAGAGCTTGATGAGAACGGGTCCTACAGGCCTTATATCCCGATGACCATAAGGTAAGGTAAGGTAAGGTAAGTAATAAATTATAATTTATACTTTACTGCTCATTATACTATACTATATAATAGGACATCTATAATATATAATCATACTATAATTTGCACCACTGAACTACACTAAGACTAAGCTTCAATACTGTTGACAACCCAAATTCAAGTCAAATGTAGGCATCTCACTCTTACCTTGAATGTGAGAAAATATTGAGTAAATAGGTTATAAGGCCTTGAGTAAATAGTAATTAATACAAAAGCGGGCGCACAGCCTGGTAGCCTTGGCCTGGTCGGGCTCAAGCAAGGCCGTATAAGAGAGGTAGAATCATCCGGGGATTTTGACGCCCCAATAGATTAACATTAGCGTGACGTCACTGGAGGTCTTGTCCGACTCGGCTGTCGCCGCAACGCGGCTCGGTGCGGTGCAAATATTTTGAACGTGATAGTTGCGTCCGAGGACTCCTTGAGGCCTGAACACATCGAATGGGCCCCTAGCCAGCACAGAGGGCCCCTGGGCTGGTTGAAGGGCCCCTGGGCTCTTGCCACCCAGGGTGCACTCTCTGGGGAGGTTGAAAGGGCCCCTGAGCGTAGGGGCGCATCAAGGGGATGGGCTTTTGTGGCAAATGCCCCCCCCCCCGTCGTGGCTCAGAGAGGCCCATCTCGGGTCTGAAAGGGGCCCATCGTGGATTACTGGGGCCCTCTGTTAGCCCAAGGGGACCTCTGCCGGTCTGAAGGGACCCTCAATCGGCTTGAGGGGGCCCTCGGTCGACATGAGGGTCCGTCTGCCGGACTGAAATGGCCCTCAGTCGGCCGAGGGGGCACTCGGTTGACTTAAGGGGGCCCCTCGGTCGGCATGAGGGGCCCTCTGTCGGTCTAAGGGGCCCTCTGTCAATCTGATGGCCCTTTGTCAGTCTGTGGGGCCCTTGTCGTCCTAAGGAGGACCTCTGTCGGTCTGAGGGGCCTCTCATAGGCCGAGGGGGGCCCTCGGTCGGGATATGACCTCTGCCAGTCTGATGGGCGGCCAGTCGGTTGCGGGCCCCTCGTCGAACCTTTAAGGGGGACTCGGTCCGGCATGGTGGGGTCCTTCTGGCCGGTCTTGAAGGGGACTCTGTTCGGCCTAAGTGAGGGACTCGGTGAGTCCGAACGGGGTTTCTCGGTCGGCCATGGAGGAATCCCCTGTCAGTCAAGGAGGGGCCTTTATCGGTCTGAGGGGGCCTCTGTCGGTCTGGAGGGGGCCCAATGTCGTTTGGAGGGGCTCTGTCAATTTCATTGGGCGTTTATATATGTCGTGGGTTCTGAGGTGCCTTCTGTGTCCCGAGCCCGAGGGGGTCCCTCTATCGGTCTGAGGGGCATCGGTCGGCATGAGAGGGGGCCATTGATACAGCCTGAGGTACCCTTGTTGTCTGAGGGCCTTGTGTCGGCATGAAGGGCCCTCTGTAGGTCTGGGGGCTTATTGTGAACAAATGAAGAGCTCGCTGGTGGCCTGAGGGTTCTCGGTCAGCTTGAGGGCCCTTCCGATCGACCCGACAGGGCCGTCTGTCGGCCTGAAGGGGCCCTCAGTCGGCCTCAGGGGGGTCCATGTAGCCCTAGGTGCCCTATGTCGGCATTAGAGGCTATATAGTAGCCCAAGGGGTCCTCTGGCCCCTGAGTGTACCCTCGATCAGGTTTTCGATTATAATATTCGCACTCCACTGAGCCGCGTGCGGATACAGCCGAGTCGGACCAGAGCTCCAGTGACGTCATCCCTAATGCTAAGCCGCTCGGCAGCCGACCAATGGGGAATCCCGGGATGACACCCCCTTGATCCGTAGTGTTTTATTGCCCTGGTTTGTAGATGTCTTCGTAGCGTCATTTTCGTAGAGAAATGGTAACTTGGTAGAGAGGGGGCCTATCATGCTGCCCACAATCAGACTGCACAACGTACCAGACTGCCCAAATTCCACACTGCCCACATGTTCAAATGTGCTTTAGGGAAACTAAGCAAGACAGGGATGAAGGAAAAACTTTGACATTGTTTGATGTTTTCTTGCAGAAATTGATCAGTTTGAGGTCAGGAATTGTAATCTTTAATTTAGAGATCAGAGTTGGCCTTATGGAGGTCAGAGTGGGCCCATTGGAGGCCAGAGTGGGCCCTTTGGAGGTTAGAGTGGGCCCTTTGGAGGTTAGAGCGGGCCCTCTGGAGAGCGGGCCCTCTTGAGGTCAGAGTGAGCCCGCTGGAGGTCAAAGTGGGCCCTCAGGAGGTCAGAGTGGGCCCTCTATAGGCCAGAGGGCCCACTCTGGAGGAATGAGTGGGTGCTTTATAGGTCATTGAGGGCCCTCCGGAGGTCACAGTTGACCTTCGGGGTTTCAGGTTGCACTCTGGCCAACATAGGCGTAGGAACGCGGGGGCCGCGGGGGCCATGGCCCCCTCACTTTTTGTCCATTTTTGTGTGCTAAAATCAACAATTCTGCTCTCGTTATAAAAAATTGAAAAAGCGCAACAGATCCGCGAAGACGAAAGGAGCTCAAAACTGCATAGAAATCCGGTGTAGGGGGATTGAGTTCCCCTCAAGACGAGATTGAAGTTTCGCTGGCCCCCTCACTTTTTGTCACGTTCCTACGCGTCTGCTGGCCAACAGAGGGCCCTTTTAGGCCGACATTCCCTCAGGCCCTCAGACCGATAGAGGGCCCTTCAAGCCGGTATAGGGCTCAGGCATAAGCCCTCCTCGGGCTCATACAGATCAATTAATCCTCAAGCTGGTCGAGGGCCCCTCAGGGTGACAGAGGGCTCATCATGCCAACAGAGTGCTCACTCAGACCGACAGAGAACCCCCTCAGATCGTCAAGGTCCCTTTCACGCTAACTGAGGGCCCCTTTAGGCGGCCAGATGACCTTCTTTGGCCTTCTCTGGCCGTCAGAGGGCCAAAAAGAGTCAAGTCAATACGAAAAAGCCTGAGAAGCCCTCGGTCGGCATGAGATGGCCCTCGGCCGACTTGTTGAGAGGGCCCCTCTGTCGGCCTGAGGGAGCCTTCGGTCGGCTTGATGTCTGAGGGGCCCTCAGTCGGCTTGAGGGGCTCTCCGTTAGCCAGGAGGGCTAAAGGCCTCAGTTTTCTGGGAGGCCCTCAGTATGCCTTAAAGGGTCCTCAGTGGGTCTCCGAGCCCCTTAGGTTTCCTAAGGTGACCATTGGGCGCAGAAATATGCTCGGATCCCGAAAACGGATCCCGGTATCTGATCTCTGGAATCTGGATCCCAGATCCACTTTGATCATAGATCTACCCTCACAATTTGTTGATGGATTCACAGGGATCATAGATCCGTCTTCAACATTGGTCACAGAGGCGGTTCCAAGGGGGGCAAAATGGGCAATTGCCCCCCCCCCCCAAGCGAAAAGTCGGTGGTTTTAAAAAGTATGCTTTTGCCCTTCTCCCAATGTCGGAGAAAAAGTTACAATTTTTGCCTTTTCAAAATGTATTTTAGCTGTTTTAGCAACATTGATTTATAACGGTATAATACGCACTGCTGCAAGTTACAAAAACAAGTCGTTGGACGTTGCGTATGAGTCGACGCAAGTATCTTGTGATTTTTCTTAATGTCCACAAAAATATATGCATTTTCTAAACAATACCATTAAAAAATAACAGGAATATGTATTGAAGAACCTGTTAAATACGATGCTAAAGCCAAACTACAAAGCAATGGGCCCCTAGCCCGCACAGAGGGCTTCAGAAAGGTCGTAGGGGCCCCTGGGTAGGTAGGAGCCAGGAGGGCCCCTTGGGAGGTTGAAAGACCCCTTCAGCTGGTCAGAGGGTCACTGAACACGTCAAATGGGCCCCTAGCCAGCAGAAAGAGCCCCTGGGCAAGTCGGAGAGGGCCCTGAGCATGTCGGTAGGGCGAAAAAAGCAGCCAGCGCAGTTTCTTACCAGGTCGAAAGGGCGCCTGAGCAGGCTGGAAGGCCCCTACCAAGACCAGAGGGCCACTGAAAAGTTCAAAGGGCCCCTGTGCAGGTCATAGGGGCCCCTGACCAGACAGAAAGGGCCCTTGAGCGGGTCAGAAGGGCCTATGTACCTACTTGCCAAATGGTTCCCTCACCAGTAGGTACGGAGGCTTTTCATCAGCTCTACTGGGCCCTTTCAACGCTCGGGAGTGGGCCCTCTCGAGGCGCCCCCCCCCCTCCCCTGGGCGAAATCCAAATTGCCAGAGACCCGAAAAGGCATTTAAGGTCATCGGAGGTCAGTGACTGCGGTTGACCGCTGCAAACGTCAACCAAGGTATCGATCTCAGGGGAAACCATAAATGTGACCTGTTCACACCTGTCTATATGCTCCTGAAAAACAACCACTCGGAAAGAGTGGCGTACCCAGGATTCGCTTCAGGGTAGGGCAATTTTTGGGACGGGGGGCACAAGGTATCTCCTTAAAAAAACTTATCGGATTCGGCCCACTATATTTTGAGAGGGGCATATTTTCAACATTTTTTCGAAAAAAAATCACAAAAACGGTACTTTTCAGGGGGCCCTAGGTACATAAAAAATTCGTCGTATTTGGCCAGGTCGGCGAAATACGGCGAAATTGTGTAAGAGCACCGTGGGCACAGAGTACAGACCCTATTTCGTGCACTGAGGCAATAACGGGGGGCACAGGGTTCACGAGCCCCCCAATGGACCGACTTTTTCACAAAAAAAATGATCGGCGACGTCCCTTTTTGCGACTTTTTGGGGCCCTGCAAAATATAGTGGTCTAAATCTGGGGAGATTGTTATTTTCGCACCAGTTTTCGGGGAGGGTTCCTTTGCTGAGGGGGGCCCTGGGGATGCCGTGCCCCCCTTGTCGAAGGTCTGGCTGCGTCTCTGGCCGCACTAGCCAAATGTGTGAGGTCCAGTTGATGCTCCAAAGGCATTGGTTGCTCTGCATCCATGAAACCCCAGTGGCGCCTGAGGGGGCACTCTGACCTATAGAACTTCGGAAAAAACTGAAGTGCTCTGAATTCATTAAAGACCACGCTTTGCGTGGTCTTTAGATCGGAAATAGGGCCCTTCGGGCCCTAATTCCAAAGAGGGCACATGGGTTAAGGGGGCACGCACGCCTGAGGGGGCCCTCTTGCCACCTGAGAAGACACTCTGGCCGCCTGAGAGGTGGCACACTGGCCGCCTTAGGGGGTACTCTGACCTTAAAAACCTCTGAAGAACCTCTGGGGAGCCTCTGATGTGCTCCAAACACTCCAAAGACCACGCTTCGCGTGGTTATTAGAGAGAAAATAGGGCCCATCGGGCCCTATTTCCAAAGGGAAAATTGGTCAAGGGCATTTGGCCAAGGATTGGCC
Organism: Semibalanus balanoides; assembly: GCA_014673585.1. Taxonomy (NCBI): domain Eukaryota; kingdom Metazoa; phylum Arthropoda; class Thecostraca; order Balanomorpha; family Balanidae; genus Semibalanus; species Semibalanus balanoides. Next base: position 13,572 of record VOPJ01004045.1, read on the forward strand.
AAATGGGCACGCACGGACCTTCAGGGGGGCAATTTCCCCCCCCCCCCACCTTGGGTACGCCTATGCTCGGAAACTGCATAAGATACTGAATCGATACTACATCGTCAGGCGCCAGTAGCGGCTGACATCCACGATCCACGTCACGCAGTGGCGGCCGATTTGACTTTGACATGGGGGGCAAAACTTCGATCATATCAGTTCGCGTAGTCATATACAGGGGCGTAGGAACTCATTTGATGTTGGAGAGGGGGGGAAAGTCACTAAATATTTTGGATTTTTTTAAACTTTCGAAAAGTTTCGTTTTCTTAATTTTGGGTTCATTTTTATTTTAAAATCCGAGATAGTTTTTTGTAGAACTTGTCGTTTTACGTGTTTTAGTTTTTTATATTTGCAATCTGCTTTAAAACAATGTTTTTTGCGATTTTTTAAATATTAAACTATTTTCGACTAAAAATGTCATGTAATGACGCTAATAAAAACAATAGATCTTATTTTTGTTCGACGCAACTGCTAACTTTTTCATAGTTGACGTGACATCGATGTACACGAAGGCATAACAAGTTTCATGTCGATATCTGCAACGCTTCGGAAGTTATTCAAGAAAACCGTGAGGGGTCGGATCCGACCCGTCCCCAGGCGGTCGTGGGCTATGATGCATCGTAGTTTTGGACCAGGTATTGAGACTCAAAATTTGAGGGGCGTTTCCCCTCTCCACGCTCAAAAAGTTGGGGGAGCAGTTGCCCCCTCCCCCTGCCCCCGGCTCCTACACCTATGGTAATATAACTTAAACAGATAGGTTGAAGGATTTCAAGGAAATTTAATGATAATGATGATATATCGTAATTTAGAGTGGCGATTTATCAGGATAACCAGAGCCCAGAAATTAAGCAAGGGTAACATACAGTTGCAATGTAACAGCTACCAGACAACCAGAACCGTTTTCAGAAGCTAAATATGTATTTTTAAGTCGTTCCTTGTTAACCCTCGCACCGACGGGGGTCTGAGCCAACTTCGAACCGACGGGGGCGGCGGATAACCGCCCCCCCCAGAGATCTCGAAAACTGCGCAGCGTAGCGAGGAGCGGAAAACGGAGTGAGGTAGGCCGTGACGAGTACTAGCGAAAATACTTTGCTAATTTTTTATCAGGTCAATATTGAGGTCACCAGAGGTAAAAAAAGGTCAAATTTTCCCATATTTCGAGTAAATTGAGCAAAGCTTCACATAATCCGGGCTAGCTCAGTAACTAATATAGCTAGGAGCAATCCAAAAAAGCACTGCAATGCTCTTGAAAACTCTTTCGCTGAAATTTCTTTAGATTTGAGATCAATTCAATAGTTAAGGCTCCAGAGGTCAGCGAAGGTCAAAATGCTTATTTTACTGAAAAAGTTTTTTTTGTTAAATTACTTCCTTAAGTTTTAAAGGTAGAGGCAGCTCATTTTGCCACTATCGTGTTTCTCACATAACGGCGCATCAAACCATGTATCGTAATGATCTAGCTAGGTCAGCACTAAAAAAAATGACCTGACCTGACGCTGAAGGTCNTCTTGAGCGATGGCGCCCCCTGGTCGATGGCGCCCTCAACGCCAATGTGTCCGTACCACTTTTTGGGACGTGGTTGCGCCCCTGCTCCAGAGGTCAGCGAAGGTCAAAATGCTTAATTGTACTGAAAAAGTTTTTAGTTAATAGCTTCTTAAGTTTTAAAGGTAGAGCAGTCATTTTGCCACCATCGTGTTTCTTACATCACGGCGCATCGAACCATATAACGTTTGATCTAGCTAGGTCAAACTAAAAAAAAAATGACCTGACCTGACCTGAGGTCATGTCAAGGTCAAGCTAATTTTATGTCTATCGATGGAGGTTGACAAGAGAAACAGATTGGTGCAAACCACAGTACTCTATCTCACGTAGAACATGAGTTATTGTACAAAAAACATATGACCTTTTGGCACATTGGATTTGACCTTAACGAGGTCACGGAAGAAAAAATACAACTGCATTTATACTTTGCTTCAGAGTTAGTGATTTAGATGAAAACTGACCAACATTTAGCCAGGTTTTGTTTCGATTGGAACGCATTTCAATTTCTCCCATAGACTTATGATGGGAGGTCTAAAAAATTGACATGACCTCAGGTCACCGAATAAAAACTCCAAGATAAACGAAACTTGTAGATATTCGAAGGCCTTAAATTTACACACGTGAGTTTCAAAACTGTTTGGTTTCAACACTGTGGCTTCGGCAAGCAGATTTGTCAAACTTACAAAACGTGACAAAATGTGACTTGGTCAGGTCATTTAATGTGACCTGACAACGTGACCTTGAAAGTTAGGAAGTCAATTTTTTTTAGAAAATGTGCGGAATTGATGCCCAAACAGCTATACAAAATTTGGCGGCGCTATGCGCCGCCGTTTTCCCGCTAGTCCGGAAAAACTTGTGGGGGGCGGATATCCGCCCCCCCCGTCGGTGCGAGGGTTAATAAGAGTAGGTATAGTTGTGGAATCACAATAAGTCCTCTTTGTAATAAATATATATCACTCACTCAACATCTGTTTTTCGCGGATCCCAGATGCGTCCCTGAACAGGTCGGAAGGGCATGAAAAAGTCGGAGGGGCCCAAGACAATCTGAAGGGCTGTGGATCGTGGGATCGTGGGATCCTGTCGTCATCTGTCCTCTCTCTGATCCAGGAAAATCTGTTTGTTTGTCATGGGATCTTGTAAATCTTGAACCCCATTTTGTTTTACCTTGGCACATGTCAGTGTATACTAACATGTGTGCAGATACGAGTCAGAGAGTAGGGGTCAGATGTCAAATGTTTGATTGAAGACGTCGATATTATGGAAAATAAACTATTGCTATCGGTATAAACTAATGGTCTTCAAATGCATTGTTGTAACTAAGGCCTTGAGTTAAAAGTTAAAACTAAACTCTTGTAACTCAGGCCAGAATATGTATTCCCTAGAGATCTTGGATCCATCTAACCAATGACCCACCATCCATCCTCTCTGATTGTTCCACCTCTCGGACTCCGCCGCTCATCTCACTGCCACTCGTCATCTGTCCTCTCTGATTGTTCCCACCTCTCGGACTCCGCCGCTCATCTCACTGCCACTCGTCAAAATCTGTCCTCTCTGATTGTCCAACCTCTTCGGACTGCCGCCGCTCATCTCACTGCCACTCGTCATCTGTCCTCTTCTGATTGTTCCACCTCTCCGACTACCGCCGCTCATCTCACTGCCACTCGTCATCTGTCCTCTCTGATTGTTCCACCTCTCGGACTCCGCCGCTCATCTCACTGTCCCTCGTCATCTGTCCTCTCTGATTGTTCCACCTCTCTGACTCCGCCGCTCATCTCACTGCCACTCGTCATCTGTCCTCTCGGATTGTTCCACCTCTCTGACTCGGCGGCTCATCTGACTGCTACTTGACAGCTATCAGTAAGGTGACCCTGGTGTTCGGCACGCTCGGCTCGGGCATCCTGCTGCGGAAGTTCCGTCCTTCCGCCCGCCTTGTGACTGGAGCCATGGTCATCTTTCGGCTGGTGGCCGCCGGTGTCTTCCTCTGTAACCTGGCCGTGACCTGCGGACTGGGAGACGACCTGCCCGGCGTGATGGGGCCCAACGGGTGAGATAGACGCATAAGCCATCATCTGCGACACGACGGCGCCGTGTACAGTGAGAGACGTGAGCAGTGCAGTGGTGTGACGAACGGCGGGCGTTGACCAACGTCCGCCAAGTGTGAAAGTGTGATCTTGGGCGTTGACCAATCAGCGACAGAGGAATTTGCCTGTGGCTGATTGGATAACGCTGAAGGTCACGCGGCATTCTATATATCTGTCCAGCTTCTGAGCTTCACTCTCCCACCCCACACACACACTTGGCTGAAATATCAACATCAAAATCTGGTTCATTAAGCTGTTCCGTGATACAATAACGAACATATATATTTCATAATTTTCGTGCAATATTGTTCTTCGAGGCTGAGTGCCTGGGTAACTCATTTTACGTAACTGCCGCGTTGACTTCAGGCGCGGATCCCGGAATTCGGTCAGAGGGGAGGCGCCCTTCGGGCGCGCCCTACAGACGCGACATGGGCGCCACTCGGCTCAGGAGATGGGGGGGATCCGCGCCTGGACTTATAATTCCAATTACAGTATGCCCAATTTGAATGGGCGCCATATAACTACTTTGTTGCGGCGCCCTAAAGCCACAATCATCATCATCATGCCCAATTTGACTATCTCCCGCCGCTCGCCTTCGTGCCACAGGCTGGACATCACAGCTGAGTGCAGCTCCAC
>VOPJ01004046.1:0-33284 GCA_014673585.1 Semibalanus balanoides
GAAAAACCGCTTTGCCAAAACAGCCTTTTTGATTTTTTATGACCTCTGGAGCCTAAACTATTGACGTTTTCTCAAATATGAGGACTAAGCGTTGGTTGTATTTTTCAACAGCTTCCGATTTTTTTTCTCCTAGCTATCATAGTTTCCGAGATATTCTGGGGTTTCTAGAAAAGAGACCCAAAACCGGAAAATCTCACTTTTGATGACCACTGGTGACCTCAATTATAACCAGATCTAAGAAAACACTGATATACTTTCGATAGAGCTTGTACCGGGCTATCTAATGCCGGTTTTTGCTAATCGCTACGTTGCGTAGTTTTTTAGATCTCACTGGTGGCGGAAATCACCCCCCCCCCCCATAGTTCGTGTTCGGCGCGAGCCCCCAGCAGTGCGCGGGTTAACACGCGCACTGGAGAGGGGTATGCCACTAACACCCACTGGAGGGGGGGCACTTTAGTCCCCGTTAGACTCCAAATATGATAGCTAAACGTTCAAACTTATAAGGTAGGTTGCTTTGATGATCTACATTATCTGAAGTTTTGTGAACCTTTAGCAATATCTTTAAGGTCAAACGAGATCATGTAAGTCAAATCGGGCCCAATGTCACCTTTTTGGGATTGACTCTGTGACGTCCACACGTCCACTGCAATGTGTCTGAAGTTCCTTTGGATAAATCGACACTGCTACCAAATGGCTTTGAATCGTCCCTATCTGATTGTTCCGAAGATATCGGTTCGCCCGACCTCATTCTGTGCCGCCATTTGAATTCAAATACATATAACTCCAAAAATGTACCGAACGATTTCATTTTTTTACGTCAACATCCGCTATTTGTGCCGTAAATGTCGCCTAAACACTACCGCCCTGCGCCGCTTCGTTTTTTAGATATTCACGAAAAACATGAGGGGGGCACAATAGTGCCCCCTCCAGTGCGCGTGTTAACCCACGAGTTACTGGGGGGGGGGGCTATTTATAGCCCCCTCCCGTTATTTTACAATTTTTCCTAAATAATAGCGATATCGTCACCAAACTTTCAGCACCTCACTGCACATCAGTTTGACACATGATGCCGCAAGGAAAAGGATAAGGCTATGATAGGTCAAACAGGAATGACGTCAGAGTGACGTCATGTTCTGCGTTTTTTTTTAATAAGGTATTGCGAGAAACGTTGTCAAAGGTGCAGTTTATAAGATAACTTCAATTGTGATAAACCAAATGACAGATAATGAATATGGATATCAAACTGCAATCTCGGTTTTGCCAAATTTACTGCAAATCAAAATTTTGAGAAGTCCAAATACATTTTTTACAAATATTTCAAAAAATCGAAATTTTTGAGAAAAAAAAACGGAATATATATGCTCTAGAATAAACCAATGAATATGTGTAGCAAGTTTGAAGTCGATATCTTCAAAAATGACTTACTTACAAGCTATCAAAGCCAAAATTTAAACCACCACTACAGCGTAACCATGCAAACAAATTGCATTTCCGTTTTTTGCCTTTTACTTTTATTTGTATGGGAAAAAACAACGTTCTAAGGTCATGTTTCGTGATCTAGTCGAAAACAAACCCATATACATGTGTTGCAACTCCTAATGACCGTAATCTGCAGTTTGAGCTCGTGACCTCGGATGGCCTTGACCTGACTCAGGGTCAAAAACAGCTTTGAAGGGAATACACGAATCATACCGACTTATCAACTGATTGTGTGTTTTATATCGCATTTTTGCGCGACGATTACATCCACCAGACTTTGATGACACGGTCAAACATTTTGTCTTTGACGTGACCTTAGACGTCATCGGTGACCCTTAGGTTAACAATATTATGTTTCCATCGGCAAATGTAACAGGGCTATCTAATGCCGTTTGAACTTTTAAGATCGGTCGAGTAATTCCGGAGATTAGAGGAGGGGGCTATAATTCATACCCCCCCCCCCCCCAGTAACTCGCGTTACAGAATATACCCCAGTAAAGCGCGGATTAATCTTTAAAAATGACATAAATGATTTTTAACAGCATATATATGTATATTAAACTCGACGCGTGCGTCGTAACTATATCGTAACGCAACCAAAAGTAGTCTTTTGCACACTTATGAATCTGGCATTTCGCACACTATGACCAAATTTCCAGCAGATCCCGAATAAATTCACCCACTACCACTGTCCGTTATGGCCTCTAATCAGCGTGTTCGCGTCGCCGAGACTAAGGCGTGCCGGCTGGCGACGCGTCTGAGTGACGACCGTCGACAGCCAGCTGACTGCGGCGATTCCGGCGCACCGCAGACGTACGTGGCGCGGAGCGTCCCAGCGGCGTCTGTCAGTGTGTCGAGCTGTGTGCGCCGGATCTGTGCTGCTCCCAAGTGGTGTCTCGTCCTCCTATGCGACTCTGGTAGAGAAGGATTTCTGCTGAGACTTTCAGAAGAATTCCCGCTGCAAAGTGTAAATATGAGAAAGAGTGCTGCAAAGTCCCGGACGGAATAGTGGCCCGTGCCGGGCTCGTATATTTGTATTGGTGTTCTTCGTCGCCGGAGTCTGCTGTCAAACGGATTAAAGCCAGCGAAGTTTTGCGTCTGACTTGGAAGCAGAATTGAGTGACTCGAATGATTAAAAAATACGTTTAGCGCTACTTTATTGCAAGTCTGATTGATTTATATCACTGCATTCCGAAGCATGTAATGGCTTTGAAAGTGTTTGAGCGCGTCTAATTTGTAAATGAAAGCGACTCAGCCGTCGTAATCCACGTTGAGCTTAGCTTTTATAGGTCGCCTTCTCAATCTTACAACAAGATGTTCGTTTTTCGTCTGTCACACATCTTCCAGTCCGAGAAGTGCTAGAGAAAGGCAAACATTACTGTGCGTAAGTCAGCGCTGTCTCGAAGACGCTATTAAAACAATCCCGCGTATTACTTCAGCATTATATAAGTAAACTGTTGCACTATCGTGAAGAAGAAGAAAAATGTTGCGCGCCTAGCAGAACTGGCGGAACCAGCCCTGCGCTCCGGAGCAGCCCGATCCCGTCCAAACCAGCCCAGCACACTGACTGAGCTACCTACCTCCCCACCGACTGACCCCCACCGCGGCCACCAGTGCGCCTGCGCGGTGACCGACCAATCGGCGCGTGCCGGCCGCCTTCTGCTGCGTTTGGCGGGAAGCGGAGGGTGCCAGAGGCGGCGCAGCGGCAACGGTGGCGGCGCGACGGCGGCGAAAGTTCATGTCACAACCCCGCACGCCACTGATTTGGGAAGGGAACTCCGGAGCAGGGGTGACCGGTGCAGCGGAGGAAGCTCTCAAATAAAAGTGTCAGCCAGCCGGCGGTGCAGTCAGTGGTGTGCGGACGAGCAGAGTGGAACTCAGTCTCAGAGTCTCAGGTTAGACTCAGACTAGACTAGACAGGTCTCAGAGAAGACTGAGATTTCGAGCAGAACAGGCTTTGGTGAGGAACAGACTCTGATATTGTGATACAGAAGTGGATAAAGTGCAGCAGAGAGTGTGACCGAATACTGCCGGTGGTGGAAGCTTGCCAACTCGAAGTGAAGCCCTCATTCAGCGACAACATGTATTCCAGGTGAGTGATCAGTCATCCCATGGTGGCTGGAGTTTTAATCTCCGTAACATTGGTACGTTTAATATAAGGCCTATATCAAACATTATCATGTCTTCCATATTATATTTTATTTATGTATCATTGAAAATGGTAGGCATTTAAGCTGACCTGTCATATTCAAAGAACTGCATTTTTAACGATCTGGCTTGATGATAACTTATATTTAAACAACATCTGCACGGCTAGGAAATAAGTCTTACAACTAGTTTTAATTCATTGTCATGCATTAGAAATGATTATTCCTACGACTCCAATGACATTTCTTTTGATTCCAAGTATCTATAATTGGTTTATCCCTTCAAACTTGTTTTCGATATTATTGATATACAGCCAAAATCAATTTGTTTCTTATACTGTTTGATGGATAGTGATGATGGATTATGATCTTATTCGATGTTGAATACAAAGTCATAACAGATAACTATGCCACGCTATTTATATCATGTTTTCGCTATTTTGTGGCACTGCTGCAGTAATTGAAACATAATTATCAGAATGCATGCAAAAGCTCAAAAATAATATTTATATAAACACTGTCCATCACAATTTTTCGCTCACAAAAATGTTACTCTTTTATTCAATATGGTTAGATTCCAAAATTGGGTATTCGACATTTGACTATATTTAAAAATTGTATTTATAACTTTGAAATGTGTATCATTAATAGAAGTATTCAAAGAGTTTTGACCGAATGAGAACATTATCTGAACATTTATCAAATATATCATACCGCTGTGCATCAGTACACGAACATATGCTTAATTTAATATTTTACTTGTGAATGTTTTTCATGAGATGGATCATTATAACTTAATGGTGAGGAGCTAAATCATTATCTGCCAATTTTAGCATTGCAAGTCCATCATCTAGTAACAAGCACCTGGTATGTCAGTATATTTACACTCTCTACTGGTATTCTGCGATATCAGGTGTACCTCGGCCGAGAAGACCCAACTATCCCAACATACCTCACTCTCTCGCGTCAATTCTGTACTACACTGCCAGTGAAGACGTCCCATTCCCGGCGTTATTAATCGGTCTGTTAACGTTTGCTAAGCAGCTGCGGGGAACACCGGGCCATTAATCAGCTCGCTAACTCGCCAGCCGCGTCATAAGATGTGCCAGCTGGGTTTTGGTGTGGGTTTCGCCGTGCGTAAGTGATGCTGTGGATGTTCTCCAGAGAAGTGTTGCTGCTTTTTGTCGAAGTCCCGGGTTGAAGTGTGTTTTAGAACGATCCGTGTCGCCTTCTGGATGGGTATCAATACCACAGCTTCTCGCCTCGCTGATTCGAAGCTAGGCAGTTCGCATATAAAATCGATTCAGATGAATTTATTATAATATATTTAGCTAAGATAATCTATTCATCAGCATGAAGATTGATGGAAAGCATGACGTACTGCTTCGTCGATTAAAAATTGATGGTTTCTTGCCGATTTGCATACTACTAGCTCAGGGTTTGCGAAACTGTTATGTCGATCACAAAATACTTCAAGATAATCAACCATTCATAACACGACATAACGACAGCATATATTCACAAGTTAAGCTCATAGTTAGTATTTAAGTCATTGACCTGCATTTCTCGTAGTATGGGTGTTATCCACTCATCAATGCCATGAGGGGCACTAACCAGTCATAGCGGAAGAGTCATTAACTGAGATATGTCCAATAATAGGATAAATAAAATCAATCAAGTATGTCTTAACATATACACAAAGACGTATCAACAGAAAGGCAAGACAGTCGATTCCTGAACTGAACAACCAACTCCTGAAGCTAACGTTCAATGCAATCCAACTTAGTAAAATTACAAAGTCTTCTCAACGATGCTTCCTCTGTAAGCCAGGACGAGTCTCAAATGTATGACGTCACAAACATAGTGTTTTACGACGTCACACTCTCCTGACGGCCGCAGTGATTGCCCCGGCGGCGGGCGGCAAGGCCGACTGGTTCTTTGAACCAGCTCTAACCGCAGTCATTCACCTCTGCCACTCTGCTCCGCCTCAGTGGGCCATATATCCCATGTTTCACCGCTCCACCAGCCTCACAATATAAAGTACTGCGCTAAAATGCGTCCAGATTCTGCCACTGCCTGGCACAGAAGCAGGGTCCCCAGTGAAACGTACCCGGCACCGTGAAACGGACCCCTTGTGAAGCGTGCTCAGGGCGTCGTCTCGCCTTTACTGCGCCGGAATCAGCACAGGATGAAGCACTGAGGCCGTGGTCTCTGTGGAGGTGCTTTACTTGCAAATGCGCTCTGTTTTGTGAGGAGTCTTTCTGCACGGTGCGAAACAATGGAGGCTCGCTTGCATCTGGAAGCAAATGCAAATGCATGCACCGCACGAATTCAAGGCGAACGAATTTGTTCAGCCTCTATCCGGAAGCGCGGCCATCTAAACGCACGTGTGCACTGCAACTCCAAGACCCTTATGATTACCTCTGCCTAAACACGACGTTAAACGACCCGGACACGAGTCTCAGGCCGGAGAATCCTGCACCCCATCTCCTGGATCCCATGCAGCATGCAATAAAGCGTACTGGCCAGATATAGGATCTCTTGTTTCATGACCGAGGGGCCATTGTCTAAGTTGACGAGTGGCCTTGCTTCTCCGTTTAAAGTTCGACCTCTGGCACTTGATTAACGTGAGGACAACGTCGATGATATGTACAGAATGCCTGAAAACGCATCTCCAAGAGCTCTAAGCATGACATTTCCCATCATCGCGGATCTGCCTGGGTCGGTTTCATCTTTAGAGCCCATCAGCCGTGTCAAATGAGACCCTGCTCTGGAAATTGTTGTCTTCGAGTCATGTTGCAGATAGCAAGTAAATTTTGGGCGGCTGACAAGTGTTCTTGTATGGGCACGGGCTGCTGTTGACCTGACTGGCTGACATGTGGGTGGATCACGAAAAGGATCATGCGATATTATTTATAGGAGCTGGATCCCGGATCAGTTGAGATGTTGGACTTAGTTCGTTATGTCCTGTCCTTTCTGTCCTGTCACTGTCCTGTCACTAACCATGCAACCATCCATGCATCAAGCTCTTGGAATTGCCATAGATGTTCAAAGGCTACCACCGTTGTCTGCGGTTTTCCGCAATTGGTAAATACATTGTCAAACAAACAATAACAGTTTTACAGCGATCCCAAAGTTTCACGGTATCGAGGAAATATGCAACCATGTGCCTAACTCGAAGGGAATAAGGATGTCTGGGAGTCCAATTGCCACGTGTTTGATGAACTGGGATATTTTAAAATTGTCTGATATTGTGTGATTATAAATAAGTGTTCACGCAAAGCGCACACCTAATAACTGTTCAAATATATTCTACTGAAAACTGTTCAAATAACTGATAACTGTTTTTTGTTGTACAGATAACTGTTCAAATGGCATAAGCATTAAGCAAACAAGATAGGTGTTAACCATTAGTCCCCTATTTGGCTAAGGACCTTCTATTTTTAAACAGCTCGAAATCCAGTCCTCCAACACCTGCTAAGCGCCCAGTTTTGACACCTCACTGACAGCACGAGTCCATACCAGTCACGTAACCGCACGCGATCCGCTGTGACGCGACAGAGCGTAGTTTCCAGTCCGGTATGCCAGGGCAGGGAGCCGGTGGAATACCGTGTCGTCCCCTGCTCCCACCATGTACCCTGCCTGGCACGCGACACTCAGAATGATACCGATAAGTGGTCCGCCCGGCTGCAGTCGGAATGACCGAGGAGTCAGTCGCCCGCCAACGGAAAGGCCTCTTGCGATCAGAAAGTGCTCGGCTGTTTTTGGCAGTTGGTTTAGGTTTTCGACACGCGTCGTTGTCGTTGGGTGTGGCGTGGTTAGAGGCATCTCGGAACGGACAAAAGTCTTGGTCGCTAGCGTCTGATAGATCCCTCTTCTCGCCTCTCAGTTATCCGCTCTCCTTTCCATTGTTCACGAGTCGGCATTGTCTTGAATGCTTCGCTTAGCATGTGGTCCACCGGCCAGAGCCGCTTGCCTTCCCAAACTTCAGCGTCAGACCAGAATCGGCGCAATCGGTCATGGTGATATGATCAGAGTCAGCATTTTAGCGGTGCGTTCTCAGAATCAAATGCATCGTAAAAATCTGCGAGCAACGAACTGTCTTCGACAACATATTATTTCATCGTTGAAAAAATGATGGGATTGATGTTTATCAGTCGCGCACAGCAACAAATCATTTTCACAACATTTGCCAGCAGATTACATGTGTTACATAATTTTCCCTTTTAATTCATCTCGCGCTGTGACCATATTCAATACATGCACGGTGTATTTCTCACGAAACAGCTGCATAAGCATCTCTGCAAAATGTTTTGATATTTTAAGCTAACCACTAACCCGGAGAAAGGTGTATATGTTTTTTCCTTATCCTAACCCACTCTCTTTTCGCTACTTCAAAGGTCAAGAGACATGGGAAGCGTGTGTTGGCTCTTTGGGCGACCACCAAGTAGTCCCTTGTTAATTTACGTCGTCACAGACGATAGGTCACAGGGAGAAGTCAAGCAAGAAGAGGTCACCAGCAGCGTCCAGCGGTAGGGGTCACCTAAAGGAGGAATGGTCAGTGTCAGGGGTCACCTACAGGGGGAATGGTCAGTGTCAGGGGTCACCTACAGGGGGCATGTTCAGCGTCAGGGGTCACTTACAGGGGGCGTGATCAGCGGTAGGGGTGGCCACATCAGTGGTCATCATCAGGGGCCATCATCAGGGACCATCATCAGGGGTCCATCATCAGGGGCCATCATCAGGGGCCATCATCAGGGGCCATCATCAGGGGCCATCATCAGGAATCACCTGCAAAGGACAACGGAAGGATCAGTGGTAGAGTTTACTTGAAGTTATCATCGACAAGGTTGACCTCGGTGCTGCTTTGCAGGGATCACCAGTAGGTTCACCGCCAGGGTGACCTCGGTGGCTGCTTTGCAGGGGTTCACCAGTAGGGTCACCGCCAGGATGACCTCGGGGCTGCTTTGCAGGGATCACCAGTAGGTTCACCGCTAGGGTGATCTCGGGGCTGCTTTGCAGGGATCACCAGTAGGTTCACTGCCAGGGTGACCTCGGTGCTGCTTTGCAGAGCGTTACCAGTAGGGTCACGCAGGGTGAACCTCGGGGCTGCTTTGGCAGGGATCAACCAAAGTAGGTTTTCAGCGCCCAGGGGTGACCTCGGTGTGCTTTTGTCAGGGGTTCCAGTAGGTTCACCAGCCAGGGTGACCTCGGTGCTGCTTTTGTTAGGGGTCAACCAGTAGGTTCACCGCCAGGGTGACCTCGGTGGCTGGATTTGCAATGGTTCACGACAGTAGGTTCACCGCAGGTGTGAACCTCGGGGCTTGCTTTGCAGGGATCACTCAGTAGTTTTCACTGCCAGGGTTGACCTCGTGCTGCTTTGCAAGAGGTTACCAGTAGGGTCACCGCCAGGGTGACCTCGGCGCTGCTTTGCAGGGATCAACCAGTAAAGGTTCAGCGCCAGGGTGACCTCGGTGCTGCTTTGCAGGGGTTACCAGTAGGGTCACCGCCAGGGTGACCTCGGGGCTGCTTTGCAGGGATCACCAGTAGGTTCACCGCCAGGGTGACCTCGGTGCTGCTTTGCAGGGGTTACCAGTAGGGTCACCGCCAGGGTGACCTCGGGGCTGCTTTGCAGGGGTCACCAGTAGGTTCACCGCCAGGGTGACCTCGGTGCTGCTTTGTAGGGGTCACCAGTAGGTTCACCGCCAGGGTGACCTCGGTGCTGCTTTGCATGGTTCACCAGTAGGGTCACCGCCAGGGTGACCGGAAAGGTCAGCGGCAGCCCCGGAGGCGGTGACCAGCCCTCCCCCTGTCTGACCCCAGCCCAGTGACTGTGTAGTTAGTCGGCTGGCCACACCTGACGGTTCATTACTCTGTAAGCTCGATTACCATATAACTGGAGAGGCGCCGCGTCTCCGTTAGATGGTCTCGGGAGAGGCGCGCCGGCGGGCGGCTCCACTCTTTAGCCACGTGTGCACGGAATAACTCTCAACGGTCAGTGAATCACTCAGACGGAGGTAATGAGTACCGAGTCTGGGCGGGGGCGGGGTGGCGGCGGCGGGGGCGGCGGGGGTGGGCAGGGAGGATGGGAGGGAGGGGCGGAGGTGGAGACGGAGGCGGAGGGAAGGGTGGTAACATGAGGCTGTCTGGGTGTGCTGGTATACCGCCCACCCCGCCCTCTCATAGCGCCACTGGGGTGAAGCATGGTGCTCAAACAATAACTGGTCTACCCGCTTGCCTTGCTCTTCTTGGGTCAGACGCTCCTGGCACGATGGATGGCCATAATCAGTTCAGGAAAATGCACTAAACAAATTAAACTCGGAGCACAGGGCAATGCATTTAGAAAGGTTTCACCTCCAGTTTGTAGGTTAGGGATCCTTCATCGAACCAGTTTACACTGTCTGTTTGTTCGTGGCATTCTCTGGTTTACACAATGGGTCTGGCCTTCCTCCATTCTCCGAGTCCACCAGACCGGTCTGACCTCCAGGGCATCCAGTATTGTCACTTTCTGTCACACAAACTCGCCCGGTCGAATCCAGCCGACGCGACGGTCGTTACCGTGACAGCTAACTACAGTGACAGCTGGTCAGTGACTGCTGGTCTGTGCATCGGCGCTGAACGTGTCTCTAGCTGTATTTTTACATTTCACACGAGTGAGTGTCCTTACGAAAGCAAGTTTCCTCATTTAAGACGTACAATCAGCGCTTTAGTGTGCCCACGCCCCACAACCCCGAGAAGCACACTGCTTCCGAAAAAATGACACAGGAAATAGTGTGTTCCACACTATCTTGCAGAGGATCTTACCTTTGATGTGCGTGTTACACGTTCCATGCTTGCGTGAGCGCTCTCTTCCCCTCCCCTCCCCCCGCTCCCGACGTCCCACATGCCGGGAGTATACCCTGAGGGCATATCTAATGGGCTTAATAAACACAAACCCTTCTAATTAACACGTGTCCGCTCCCCAGCGCGGTTTATGGCTCACTTGTAATGGATATTCGGGCCCATTTTACTTATGGTGGCGTTACGATGACGGATAATGGCGCTCTAATAGCCTCCCGATCATGAAGACAACGCACGCCTGCCGTGGCCGACCGGCCGGTATAGAGGCTGCCGTGTTTCCCTGGAGGCACGAGTGAGGTCTGGATGAGCCTGCTACCGCCACGACGGGTGAAGGTGAAGAGTGATGAAAGCGTCCGGTCCGGCGGGTTTTCAAATGCTCACCAGTTTCAGTTTGTACTTGGTGACTGCTGACTTAGGTTACAACGAAAACGTCGCCTTCGCTTGCTCATCTGAGTGAAGTGTGCACACAATTGCATTATATACGACAAACTTATTTGCTAATGCGAAGACAATAATCCAATGTCATATACTGCAGTAAATCTGCAAACATGCATTCGAAAAAATTGCAGTGTTGTCGGATGTCTCGTAATCCTTGTTTATCCTTCTGACGTCACGTTTCGTCATATCGCACGGGGATTTCGCACAACAACGCGAGTCAAGGCTGGGCGCACCTAGTGCAAGGTCGCTGCAGCACATGCAAACGGTGCACAACTGCACAGTGATTAGGCTCCTCCGGCGGCGCTGCAGGAACAAATGAGTCCGTCCCGACCCTACGACGCCGCCTGCTCCATCCTGCTCCCATCCTGCCGACTTTTACTGCCGCGGCTCTTTGTTGTGTGCAAGATGAAGTTCCGTAATCCTGTTCCATTTCCTCCCTATTGAGATGGATGTAATCTCTGAAACGGCTGATTCAAACGAAGCTAGATTCCCAGGCTACCAGGCTAAAACCAGCACCGTACCAGCACTGTACCAGCGTCCAGCACCGTACCAGCACTGTACCAGCGTCCAGCACCGTACCAGCACTGTACCAGCGTCCAGCACCGTACCAGCACTGTACCAGCACCGACACCGCAATAGCATTGAACTAGCGCTGTACCAGCGCTGTACCAGCACTGTACCAGCACCGTACCAGCTCCGTTTTAGCAGTACCGTGATTGGTGGACTGGATGTTTGCTGACAAGACAAAAACGGACATCCTGGTGTTTTTCCAAGGCTACCACCCGCTTTTTCTGTTTAATCATGTGTACCTATTGCACCATAAAATATTGTTGCAGAGCACCTTATAGGACTATTGGATGAAGCTTCTTTGACCCCGCGGCGCGCCATCCTTTCATGGCGATAGCACTACAGCTGGGATCTGTTCACATCGAATACCTTTCACATTGGTGCTCCCAACTAATTAATAAATGGTGGGTTTTGTGACGTCTGGCAACACTTCGCTTTAAATCCGAGAAAAAAATCGTAAACGTTGGCTGGATTATCCCTAGTTCTCGAACTGGGGTGTCTCTGTTCCCGTCACGTCGCCGTCACGTCGCCGTCACGTCGCCGTCGCCGTCACGGTCTCGGCAGCTGTCAGCGGCTCCATCAGACGGTATATGGTATGGGACCGACACGGTGGTGGTGATGGAATCCATGTCATGTGGGTGGCACGGGCAGACGGCAGCCTTTAATCTCAGTCTTCTGCTGGGATTCAGGAAGATAAAGGAGCTTGCGTTTGTTGGAGCCTCCTTGAAAACTATATTAACACATCATATTTGACTTATTCGTATATTAGCAGCTTCTTTGACGCAAATTTGACGCAGTGATAGTTGTTTTTTTCGGAATGAGTAGATACA
This sequence comes from Semibalanus balanoides, assembly GCA_014673585.1. Lineage (NCBI taxonomy): Eukaryota > Metazoa > Arthropoda > Thecostraca > Balanomorpha > Balanidae > Semibalanus > Semibalanus balanoides. The sequence goes on from VOPJ01004046.1 coordinate 12,302, forward strand.
TCAATTAGCAATCAGAATTGTACATTTTGGGACCAGAACCCGACCCCTTCCCTTCCATCCATCCTTCCCGGTTCGACAATACCAAGCCCCCCGCAGTTCTCCAATTCTCCCGACATAACACTTTCCCGATCTAACTCCGCCTGCAAAAACTTGTCTCTCCTCTTTCTCTCTCCGTATCCTTTACGAACCACCTTGGGCCGCCTTGGGCTAAACATCATTGCTAGAGAGACACCCGCGTAAGACGCGATCTCCGACCGTCGCGAGGACACACACCAATTACGGTACCGTTATTGCCGGACGCCACCCGGTGGCTGCTGGCCGGACACAGTCTTATCACGTGACTATGGGTATATGGCCCAAACGTCCGGCAGCTGATCCGAGTATGTCACGTGACTAGCGCCGAGTGATTCCCTCGAGCCGGGTGGTGGTCACGTGATGAGAGCCGATTTGGAAGGCCAGTTTGTCATTGAGCGTGAGGTCCGAAGCAGCGAGCAAGCCGGAGAGCCAATACAACGGTATCCTCTGTGTCCTCACAAAGGGCTGCAGCTCGGGACATTTTCCGTCTTCTTTTTGTTGGCGTCCCCATCGCAGTCAGTCCACATCTGGTGTGACGCCCGTTAAGGATATTAGGAGTGGTCCCTCTCCACCGGTATAGTTTGAGATCGCTATAAGTGGCTCTCGTGCCGTCGGGCGTTGTAAGACACCTGGACTCGTTATCTGCGATGTCTTGCGCGAGTACCCGTATGTTGCAGCGGCAATTATCAACACTGTGCAACGCAATGCAACCCGTTGATATTTCAACTTTTAGTGGGATGACAGTCCAGCAAATGCGCTTGCGTTGCGGCAACTTCTGTCATCTGTGTGAAGAAACAGCGACAGTCCTTTTCTGGAGTGATTTCCGCGCAGTTGCGGGTTTATCTGCGGTTACCGGTGTTAATTCTCGTGATCGTCATGTAGTACATGGCTCAATGTGGAGAACGAGCGACGGTCGTTGCAAAAGCATGTCCAAAATAGGAGTCATCATAAGTTGGATGTGCTTTCAAAATTCTTCTGAAATTGTCTGAGGCAACATGAAGCAGTCAGCAGACATGCTCGAATGGACAAGAAAAACCGGATATGGCCAGTTACAATACAAGGCACACTTGTTGGCTGTTGCCGTACCTACCGGCTATCGGAATAATGTACGATGTGTGGCATCATGAGTGCAAGATTGGGCGGATCAGCTCCCTAATCCACTGAAAACAGTGACTTGCATAGGCCGCAGGTACTCATTTCCCCACCTTACGGGGCATCATTCGACGACGCATCTTTCTTAGACCAAATCCTGTCCACCTATTAGCACCGGTGAACGTATGTCCTACCTATTTACCTGGCAACCTACTTCCCCCCCCACACACACACACACACATACACTACCACCATCTACCCCCGCCAGCGACAGAGGCTCATCTCTCTCTCGGAGACAAAGTCCCATCTCCACCTCCGCCACCTAGGTGAGACACCACTGACGGCAGGGCCTCACCCAGGTCCTCCGTCTTCAGTAGTGTATAGGGCCGACACCGCTGGTCGGAATGCACTGCTCCCCTCGCGCCGCTGTATATTCCGCGGGACTCGTCTGCGGTTATCTGACGTCACTGAATGGTGTCGGTATGTGAGGTATGGTGTCTGATTTAGAGTCCAGTTGACAGGAGGCTTTCACCTTAGCAATCAGTGCTGTTAATTTTACTTTGGCATTTACGTTTTAATTTTGACGTCTAAGCCGAATATTCGAACTTACTATTTAAGAAAGTCTGTCTCTCTGTCTGTCTGTTCGCACATTTCCAGTTAATTCACATGCTGAATTGGTGCGGATTTCTCCATCCCGGAGATGCCAGCGAATTAGTAGTGCAATACATAGGACACATAGGTTGGGCGGGAGGAGTGGGGGAGGGATGCTTCTTTTCGGTAGGGTACCTCCATCCAGGAGACTCGAGACACCATCCAGGAGACTCGGGTGTATGACGGGTACACAAACGTATTAAAGGTGCGACGGGTGTGCCACGGGTAGTACGGTCTATCAATCCCGAATTGCTCATCACTATCTTGCACCACCACTCAATCTGTAATCGCCCAGTGGAGCAAACGGGTTAGCACTAGTATCAACTATCAATGCATCTTGGCGAAAAATATGCTAAAACTGAACACGGCTGAAGGAACGGTCTTGTGGCGCAATGGATAACGCGTCTGACTACGGATCAGAAGATTCCAGGTTCGAATCCTGGCAAGATCGGAGATTTTTATAGTTTCTTTCTCATGTGCGAAGGGCCCAAGAACTTCCTGAGCCCATTGATGTTTTGAAGTATACGGCAATACACCACATACGTGACATCACTGTCTGAGCCAGCGACGTGTTAACGGCATATCCTATGCATTGAGATGACCGATGTGGCTGCATTTATGCAGAAGCTGACCTTTTAAAACGTGCCTCGTCATCGTGATGACTCGAGTCGCTTGAACAAGTCTTCCGCTGAGGCAAGGCTTCCCCCATTCTCAGGGTCTCTTCCGGTCAGTCTGCAAGAATGCGTGCCGTCACTACTGTTTGTCCAGGGATGTGACGTCATCACACTCCAGTGACCGATCTTTGAGCGAAGAAGACGGAGGCGGAAGGGGAGCGTCTGCAAGCAGTTAAATGGTGAAATTATGTATGCAAGTTTCAGACTTGATCGACGGGAAGAGGTAGCCTGACAGAGCAGGCAGACTGGTACAACATAGCTGTCGCAGCAACATTTTACCCGCGACACATGCTGCATTGAAAATGCCGCCTTCACTGGTGTTGCTTCAGCAGCACACATTAATATGTCATCCTCTACACAGAGAACCCCCTGTGACCGTCACACCACCGTGAAAGCCAAACCACACGGGGCACACTGCAATCGCCCACTGCGTGCAAGCTCAGGCGAACAAAGACAAACGAAGAGCATCCTCCCACAGCCGTTCAACAAAGCCATCTGAGGGCACATTTACCCCTGAGGGGAGTCATGAAATGTGTTGCTGCTACCCAGCAGAGCACTCAACTGAAGAAAATATCCCCGCAAAGCACGAGCCACAGGTCACGCGAGCGGTCGATAATCAATAAAGTACACTCTAAGGAAGACTCTAAACTTTCCAAATTGTCTACACTCTGGTGAGTTTAAACCACGGTTTGCGGTCGCAGCTCGCATGCGGAACTCTGACGCAACACGTCGAATGCGTGAGCCGGTGACGTAATATTCCCGCCGATTGAGACGTAACCGCGCCACGCGCTGCACGACCTGCGACCTGCGTCAGGTCCGCCTCACTCGCGCCAGCTTTTGCACCATCCGCGCCGAATCTGCGCCATCCGCGCTGAGGTTGTCACGTACCTCGCGATCCAGCTCTGCGGTAGGTGGGATGGGCTGGAACGGGACAGAATATCGCTCGAACTCGGACGCTGATAGGAAGCTCTGCATTGCCAGCCGGTATGGCGGCGGCACAGGGACCGGATGTGCCACTGTTAGAGGTGGGCAGACCGGATGTTGACGCGGTATAGAGGTGTCCAGTTGGTGCGTGTCCGGATTGCGGACGTGTATGACTGAGAGCTGACATTGTGCCAGCAGTGGGTGTTACCCGGCCCGCCGGACAGGCAGGATGGGATGGATGCCACTCTGTACTGTACTGATGGGATTTCGTAACTAGTGTTTACCAGCTAGATGACTTTTCTTAGAATTTAAGACAGAATACTACTTGAATCATAACAAGCTGCATGCGTATTCCAAAACAGTTTGCGGTTGTCGGGTTATCCGTACGTCTCTGATAACACTGAATTTGAACTAATATTCAAATAGCTCATATTTGTGTAGTCTTTTTTAACATCAAGTCACCCAATTATAGCATCGCAGATTCAAGATTGCATGTAGGCAATTAGCTAGCATTAATAGTAGTTTGTCTATACATAAATTTGATGAATTCAAGAGGAAAATGGTGCCTGTAGTTTTCGCTGCACTCCTTAGTCGGTGTTTCTTGCCACCAGCCCACAATATCCAGACATAATTTCCTCTCCACTTCGTCCCACCAAACACTGCCCACAGCCGCTGTTTTTCGCTGACGTAGTCGTGCCTGCACCCTTCACACCGCAAATTTGCTGTGACAAACACCGGTGTCAGTTTGTGCTCTTAATTATCACCTCAGCGTTACGCCGGAAACACACCGAAACACACCGGAAACACACCGAAAACACACACGAAAACTCACCGGAAGCCCATCTGCGTTTGTCTAAAGAGCCGGCCACCGCGGGTGGTCGGTATATCAACACTGAACGCATCAACACCTGGTCCCTCAGCCTCCAGCGATTCCTCGACGGAAACTGACCGAGTCATGAGCAGGCCGTCCGAGTTGGAGAGCTGGGCGGAGGGACGCCCAGCTGGGGTGGTGTTTACCATGGACGCCCTGCTGTGGGAACACGACATACCGCTGTGATGACCGGAAGGACCAGCAGTCACAGATTAACACCCTGTGACGGTGACAGTGTGGCTCTGAAGGACGCTGACAGCGGGATGAGGAGATGATCAATGATCGTTTTAGGCTGCAGTTTGGATGTAGTTTGGATGACGTTTTATTGTGGGGTATCGGCAAAGGTTTCAGCCCAGATTCACAGATACAAAGACTGCCGCATCGCCGCGTCATGTTGCAGGTAGATGCCATGGTGACGATGTGTGGTGATGTGCCGTGGCAGCTGTTGTGAAAATTATACTGGCTCAGTCGGCCTTGTAAATATTCGTACCATGCACAAGGATCAATTAAGACATATTCCAAAAATGTGTATTCGAAACATGAATAGTGAAATCTTTCCCGGCCGTTTGATATTGCCGCTTCCGGTCACTCGTCTGTCCGACTCTCCGGGCATCTGTACCAGAATCGGCCCATTTCTCACCGTCTATCACTCCAACCGGTTGACGTTGAGTAATTCTCACCCAGTGAAACTACTCATTACCCCGCACGTGATGTTATTCAGTGCGCTCGTAGCCGGCCGCTGACTCAATCTCGATATGCTGGCGTTAGTCAGTCACCGATACCGGTTCTGAATGCTTCCGTCCCGCTCTCGGCACGTGCCCTGCTATTTCACCGCGTTCACTCGGTGACACTCGGTGACACTCGGTGACACTCGGTGACACTCGGTGACACTCGGCGACACGGTCTGATTACTGTGACGAACCACTTCTGGAACAGCGATTGTTCTCTCTGGAGAGTGAGTGTGGGTAGTTTCTCAAAAGACAGAAGCACGTACGAGAGGTGATAGCATACCGCGACAACTTACGTAAATCGTCTGATCAAAAGGTAGTATCACAACCGCATAATCTCACACCAACTCATCACGCCAGCCATCGCCAGCCGCAGGAGTGCCTGCGCCGGGTTCGCCGCAGGCCGCAGAGGCGCGCCAAAACCGCCGCGTACCGCTTATTGCGCCGAGATGACGGTGCTTGCGTCACTGTGGAGTGTGGTGGCGTCGGAGGCTGGTCGGTCGGAGGCTGGTCGATCCAGGAGACGTTTATGATGTTTCACATCGTTTCACAGTGGACGACAGATATCGTTTCACCGTCTTGACGGCAGAGTAGAGTAGAGTAGAGCAGAGTAGATTGCTACGAAGTGCCCACTAATGGCGCTCGTGAGATGTGACTTTCACGGACATGTGTCCTTCCCTTCAACTATAGTACAGTATATGTTCGTACCACAATGTTGAACGTTATGAATTATAGGCACCAAATTGGTTACCCCCTTCCATAACATTTCCCCGCGCATTGACATTTTACTTGACTGTCGAGATCTTCTGGAAAAATTACGTCGTTTTTTTCGTACCTGTTTAATATTTGAATATTATACTAATATAGCCGTTTTCACGAAGGCTTATTTTGTGCGAAATGTTTTAAAACATTTTAAAATGTTTTAAAAAGTTTTAGTATGAAAGTTTTAGTATACGATTATATTCCAAGAAAAATAAATTACTGATTTAGGCGATATTATCATTATTTCAAGAGTTATGGAAACATGAAATGAGCTCATTACAAGATTATGATACAAAATTGTCCTTTTCTAAAGAATATATGCGTCTAGAGTCCATTTCGTTTCAGTGAAGCATACGCCATACTAGTTACTCAATCTGGCAGCGTCAATGGATCACAGGTCTGCCTTTGCATGGCCGCAATTAATGCGCTAGAAACGATTTCGCTTGCCGCGAATCCATTATGAATCAAGGGGATGTCGGTTTGTTGACCGACCAAAGCGTGGCCCGAGATTAAAATGTTTCGGAGTTTCTTTCTGAAAAGTTTCAGTAGGTTGAAGATCTGCATCACAATTTAACCTATGCATAATTATCTTGCTTAAATTACACCAAACCGCAATTTTTGTAACATACTATATTCTTACCAACATATTATACAATTCTAAGATACATTTCAAGACGAAAATCGGTTTGCCCAAAAAAAAATTGTACTTAAGGAATTTGGATACGTATACAAAAACTTTCATACTAAAACATTTTAAAACATTTTAAAATGTTTTAAAACATTTCGCGCAAAATAAGCCATCGTGAAAACGGCTAATGTTAATGGTTAACTTGCTTTCACACATCATTAAAATTTGATAACACAAATGGTTTAATTCCATTTAGCTCTGCTACAACTTTTCGTTGGATAAATTGTTAATTAAAAATAAATGATGATCAGAAGCAGAATATTGAGATGCTTTCAGCTCCGACTATCTACAACACACATGTGCCACTGGTCTTTATGGGTGGTCCAAGAGGTAACGTCCGGCACAGATTGCAGAGCATTTATACATGCTACCACACTGCCATTCCATTCATACACTAAATGACGCCCCGCAATCTTTCCATACTTCTAATTGGTCTCAATAATCAGGAATTCCGTCGAATAACCGCTTTCCACCGGTCTCGTCTTCCCGTATGACAGCTTTGGTGGACTGAGCCCCGACAGCCACCCTACCTATCCAGCGCGCTGGTGGGCGGATCAGGTCACTGACCTAAAGGCCGGTTCAGATACAGTGCAGCTATGCTGACCAGATCAGCTGACTGGTTCGGTGATGAGTCAGCTGACGGCAGGACTGCGAGGGTAGAACTTTTTATAACTGGACTGACATGTTTCAAAGACTGACATGGCTGCCATGTCAACCAGTGTGGTAAGAGCTGCCACCTGCCTGGTTTTGCTCGTAATGCCTCACAGATGATGATATATCAATATAAATCAAGTGAAGTGAGATCTAGACGCTGCGGGCTTGGTGTCTCATGGAAGTCAAACTGTTTGCAGCTTCTGCTGCTGTGAGTCATGCAGTAATAGATGTCAATGAAGCAGCGCTGTCTGTTGTATGATACAGACCGATGATTCATAATAGCGGGTCTATCAATCCTTAGATCATCAGTCCCAATACTCAGCCTTCGCTAATCGCAGCTGACGGGTTCAGCTGTTGTGGTAGGCAGAATATTTGTGGCCACACCTCTCTTTCAGATCACCTCTCAGGTTGAACTCCAAGAGCTACCCAGCCCCCGCCAAGTGTTTGACATTCCTAAGTGATGACGTCACCAAAGTCCCGGCCCTTGGCCTTCAACATAAGAGCCAACGGGGAATTGCGTTTTTTCGGGACGATCTCCTAAAGACCCTACTGAGAAAATGTCGGCTTGCCTTACCTCTATGGATTCGTGGAGATGTGCAGATTCCAGAAAACGGGTCAGTTTGGTCGTATAGTCTCGTTCAGAAATCCTCAATCCTACAGCATTAGTGCACTTTTGGCCGTATAAAGTGCACCCATTGGCTTCAGTATCAGTGACGTCATGATCTGCCTAACCTTATGTTCTAGTAACCTTGGAGCTACCTATAGTTGACCTTACTATGGTAATCACTTTGGAGAATAACTCTCTAGCAAGTCCCTTGTGTTGTCCGTGGTTGACATGACTGAGGTTAACATGATCACGTTAGTTTAAAAGGGGTTTAACATTAATCTGACTAGAGACAGAGTTAACATGACCGAGTTCAGCCGAACTGAGATCAGGTGATGTTAGCTTTTGGGTGGCTGTGGTGGCGTCCCAGCGCTTCAGTAGACCTGCTTCAACGGCCCCGGCAGAGACAGAGACGCTCCTCAGGCAGAGGCAAGACAGTCCCGGAGGCAGCCTGCAGCTGAAGGAGGATGCCAGCTGAACGGAGCGTGACGTCTCCCACTGTGACATCACTGGCGCCGTGGAGTACGGTACGCTTTGTTCTCGCGTCTCTCGAGTGCGCATGGCGTACGAAGAAGGTCGACTGTTATGTGCTATTGTTTGCTGCGGAGTCAGCAAAGCAACGAGCATAAAACGCGTCATCTTTTTCTGCCAGTTCTTTGAGAGCAATTAGCATTGTCAAACCAATTCAGTTTTCCTTGCGTTTTAAAATGTGGTCTCCTTCGCTCCATGACATTTCTCAATATCTCTGTAGTTGATGAATAACGATACCATCAGCCTTTTATTGTCGGAGAATTTATGACAATTGATCGAAGTACCTCCAACAAGAGTGGATAATGATCATCTCAATCGGTACTCACTCTGGCGCCTACGTGTCACGCCTTGAATGGCTACCCGCAACGCATTGTTATTACCGACGTTATTCTCTGGGATTCAAGTTATGAGCTTCAAGCGATTAAACTTCATTGACTCAGTTATCTATGACCAAAACAGGACCATAGACAAGCCAACCCTATAGTCAACCAACAACCTTGTCCATTAATATGCCCATGCAGCATGCTTGTGTCGATTATACACCCCATCATTTGTTCAGCGAGGCTTATTCACTCCCAGCTTGTTCCAGAGACAAACTTCGTGTACGTCCTAACGTCACCAAGGTCGCTGAAACGGTGTCCCTCAGCCCTGGCAGTGACAGCCTAAACCCGCGACCCTCAGCCCTGGCAGAGTCAATTTTCTGTTTCGGCATCTTTGGCGTAGGTGTGTCGGATTCGCCCACGCACCGATTAGTTTGCGGGGCCGTTTATTCGCACCCGAGGACGCCTTGGCGTGGGCGTGTGACCTTTGTAACGCCTAAGTGACACTGGAGAGCCGCTTTGATCGGCGTCAGAGATTGCCTCCCGTTTTTTCGGAGTGACGCAGAAATATAAACCACCTGGTGCCAACGCCTCCTGTCCCTGCCCGTAGGTCAATCTCAGATCAACCTTAGGTAAAATCTGCCACTTTCGGCAGAAGACAGCATGGGCATTAGCTCTCTTCATTTTCCCGGTGTGGAAACCACCCCAGACCTAATCATCTGGTCGGGGAGGCGACACAGATGCGACCATTACCTGTCGCGCTGGACACCGAGCAAGTGAGAGTGATATATCACGTCCTCGGCTGCACCCGTACCGCCATTTGGTGCGCCTCGACGGAACCTATACCCCGGTGAGAGGCGATCAGCGGCTCCGGTTCGGTGGTCCCGGGACGCGCCATCAAACGGGCCAGTGACGCAATCGCTTGGTGTCGTCCATGTCAGCGGTTTGATCGGGGACAGTTGGATGAACAGATGGCACGCTTCGATGGGCAGTGAGGTGCTCTTGTGACGGTGATGGTCGGAGGTTCAGACATTTTGCAACGGTAACGAGCAGCATAGTCACGCTTTCATTGCTCGTGCGGTAGGCAGCACTGCATTCACGCATGACTTCCGCTTCCTAACTGATGAAACAATGTGAACTGGTTGTGCGCTTTGCATCACAATCGCCTTTTTATTACATGGTATTTCATAATAGTTGACTATATTAGGCAATAATGCAGTTCAGGTTGAACAAAGTCCTTTTTCGAATACAAAACACCATAGATAGTTGTTGGTAAGTCTAGAACAAACGTTACTCGAATCAAAGTGCAAAAAGCATGATAAATACTTATGACGAAAGGCAAACTATCAAAAACCCACAGATCATCATTCGTCGCATAATTTCGTCTGTTAATTGTTATCGACCGTCGTCATCGACAGCTGTAATCGATCGATAGTTATCGATTACTATGTCAAGATGGCCAGTTACGTCTCCACCGTATGCGAGTGCAGTCACCCTCGTTCGGCCTGCCCCACCTGCATTGTCATACATACCGCTTCCTCTTCCTATCACCGATCACCCCAATGTTATCACCGGGTCACCTGCTGCGATAAACTATGTACACTGTCACCTAGTGCTGCGAAAGTGAAACTCAAATCTGCACGTTGGCGTAGACTGCCCGCCCGCCCCTTGACCTTTACCTCCCCCTCTCCACCCTCTTCACCCCATCACCACCAGAGGGAGGGGCACCGCAGCCAGCGTCTCTCCACCCTCTTCACCCCATCACCACCAGAGGGAGGGGCACCTCAGCCAGCGTGTCGCTTAACCCGAGGTCTCGAGCTTCCCGTTCGCCGCGTGGAGCAACCGACTGCGGTGTCCTCGAAAGGAAGACGCACGCACCAGCGTAACGGTCAAGGCTGGGGAAAATTGCGTCTCACGGCCTGTAGATGAGACACCGCCACCGCCGCGGCGGCGTCTCATCACGGCGCCGCCGCCGCCGCCGCCGCCGCCTCGCCTCGACTCGATGTCGCGACCTCGGTTCCTGACCTGAATGTGTCGTTCTGTTGACTCGTCTTCGGAGTGGAGTGGCCTTGAGACACCACGCTGGGTCTGTGAAGCCTCGTGGTGTCTCATTAGCCCACAGAGTGTCTCTCACGATGTCAGGTGTTTCAGACTCATGTTTATAGGCTCCTGTTATATTCCACACGCTGCATACTACTGTTATTATTCACAAGTTTCATGTTACTGTAATATCCCACACATGTCATACTCATGGTTATAACGGAAGCTTCTGTTCGATTCCATCGGTGTATTATGTACTTCGTTTGCTTCGTCCCACTGCATGGCACGCATCATGGTGGAGCGGTACAGGTCTCAGTCTGGGTTTACCGCTGCTCCCGGAAGATATTCCGTTCCAGTTGGCCGAACAGGATCGTTGATTGACAGTCAGAAGTGTTCCAGTTCTAGCGATGGGTGCGGTTCGTGTTCGATATTGGAGTTTCCTGTCACACAGGATTTGCAACACGATAAGTGGGATTCTGATGTAATATAGGCCACTGGACTAGATTATGCATTTACTGCATCTGCCCCGACTTTCTTGTCCGCATTTTTTCCTGCCCGCATCATCCTCCATTTTTCCTTGCCTTGAATATAGTTTCCGTTTTAAAAAGTGCACTTGCCGCTATCCGCCAAACTTTCGCGGAAACCAGAAAATCTACCCGTTGATGACTTTGTCACCACATGCCTATTGTTTCCAATCGTCAGCACTTTAATTCTACGCTACTCGTCGTATAGCGTCAGAGACGTTATCTGTAGAGACGCTCGTGTAGCTGCCAAATCTCGATGATCTTCAGAGATGGTATAGTGGCGCTGGATGGAACATAATCGCAACAATCTAACATGATCCGGCCACGCGTTTGTCGGCTACTGAATCCGAACAATGAGTTAATTTTCCACCGAGATGCCAGCTGGAGCTGGCTCTGATAGACAGGTGAAGCGACCCATGTCAATCGACGTTCCTCGACAGAGTAGGCTAAATGGGTCCGGATGACGCGACGTTTCATCTGTGAGTGACTTTTCCTTTCTTCCTCGGTACACTCTGTCGAGCATGTCGTATTTGTCAGATGTATGTCGAGCAGCTGCTACTAATCATCCGGTTCCAATGTCACTCAAACGCGTATGCTGGAAACGCCTCACCGCATTGCTGTGTTTTCAGTGCGAGTGACTGCGTTCTTGTAGGCGTTCATTGCTGCGTTCTTGTGTACGCCTGCTTTATGCCCGGCAGTTTGAAGGTGGTCAGTTTTTGCGCCTACCTGAAGTGGTTGGTTGGTGGGTTTGTGTGAGTCAGTGGGTTTGTGTGAGTCAGTCTGAGGATTTGTTTGGTGGCATCGCGTGGCCGACGAGGTCAGAAATCAAATAGCCTGCCCACCTCCAGCCGAGAGGAGCTGACTAATAGATTTCCCAGAGAGAACATTACCATGGAAATTATGGGTTCCATTTCCTCGGCCAGTATATTAGGGCGGGTAGACTGGAGGCGGGGGTCAGGGCTTGAATGACAGGGTTTGAAACACATCAGCGATGCTTTGTTTGGCCATTTGCCGGAGAAGTGCTTGGAATGGCTCTGCTAAAAGCGGCAGAACCATACCGTCATCAGATATGTTTGTGTAGCTGGAATTTGAATAACTGCCGTGCTGCGTAATTTGTATTATAAAGGAGGAACAGATTTAAAGGAGGTACAGATGTTGCGTTCTGACATTCTAAGTGATAATGTGAATAATTGTATTCATGATCATCCAACAATATATTTTACGCCAGATAATTTGTATCTTTTGCCTCTGAGGTCGACCCTGCACTCTGCAGCATGCATGTTGGTTACCAGTATATTCAGCTTTTTCATCGTACAATTGTGCTTATATGATGTTTTTGTGAAACATGACTACGATTTTACGGGTGGAAGTGTACGAAACGCTAAGAAAGTCTGTTCAAGATGCTAAAAAATGATCACCTTTCATCACATTGTGTACTGACAATAGTGAAACAATTATAAGTGAAACATGAGAAGCGACCACAACTCTGCCTCTTCGCAAAACTTGCCGCATAACAAAACACTGTATTGATGAACCTCAGCAGTAAAGCTTTCGCCGCAGAGTTTCGGACGACTGTTAAACAGCTTCATTACTCCCTGAGTCTGCCATAACACAGACTGACAGGCGTGTGTTTTGCCCGTTTACAACACCACCAGAAAAACCTCCGCCCGAAATGGTGTTACGTTCTTGTGCGCTTTCGAGGTCTCTGGCGGCGGTGCTAGTGGCCTGTGCCTGAACGCAGTCTCCCGGCCTTCACCGCGGCTAATTTCCGGTCTGCGCTGTGCGGAGTTTATGAGCGGGAGTGGGCTGACCGTGATGTCACGTGACGTGTCGTGTGTCCACATGGTTCACGGATAAATCTGACTGCACAACGTCTGTCGAAGGATGACAATGATCGGGAAAGTCATCGGCTGTTACCCTATTCTCTAACAGACATCACCAGCGACGTCTGGCCAGAAGAAATGCAAGGCCGTAGGGGTAGCGAATAGGCACTATAAGAAACGTGGCTATCCATAAATGTTGCATTAAGTATGTCATTCAATGCTTAAAAACACCGTACACATACTGAAATGTAAGGCAGTTCGAGTGTCCTTTTCAATGCTATGCAGCGAAACTACTGAGAGATGGAAGTAACTTTACCTCAAGGTGCGTGAAAGTAACTTTACCTCTAAGCTAACGATTTGTTGTTGGTTTTGGCATTTAATTGTAATACTTTGAGCATAAATCAATAATGAATGAGTAATGTATCTCCTGGCATAGGTAAGACAAAAATGTGACTGAAATGTTAAAGGGAGTGTGCCTACTCTTTTGAAATGTCAAATATATTTTTATTACGGTAGGAAGCTATCGCTTGGATTTTGGTTACGATACATTCACTGTCTGGTAGCCCCTTTGTTTGAATTTTTACTTATATCTGTTTCTGCCATTTGTCTTTGTTTCAAAACTCATAAACGAGCGTCACTATAAGCAGAGTACAAAATTTTACCAGTAAATGGCGGCACTTGGCCAGAGCACAATATAGTACCTAGCGTTGTAATTTAAGAGCACGCTTCAGTGCGACAAAGCTCCTGGCGCCTATTGATAATAATCTACGCCAGTAATGTGATTCGGCGACCTTGAATATCTCAGCAACTAAGGATTCTGTGGAAAATGAAGTAGCAACTGCTCATCATTCAGAAAAAATAGTTCTACAGACTAGTGTCAACAACTCCACATGACCAATGTGAGTAGGCACACTCCCTTTAAACAAGACATTGAGCAAGAATTAAGTTATCATAATGATGAATGGGCATTGGGCATACATGCCTTTTGTGAACTTTTATCATGAATGCCTGTGACTAATCTATTCCATAATCATAGCCATATAGATCCAATCATCCAGGCAACTCTTACTTACAGCTTTCAACCTTTCTACCTGGCTCCAACATCTGTTAGTTCGCCTCTTTTTCTGCTCGAGAAACCTGCAACATTTCACTGATGACACAGGTCTGAAATCAGCTCAAGCACGCACAAGCAATGCAAACCATGCGGCTCAACATCAAACCAATAATGCGTGCCAGAAGTCCCGCTGTGATCTCGGCCTGAACACATGGCTGGAGAGAAAACACCCCCCCCACACACACACACACCCCAAACCCCACCCCCACCCCCACCCCCAGCCGCCACTACAGCCGCCATTTACCACGGGTAGCCGTATACCACCTGATTGCCAGCATAACATTTACCGGCACAAATCCTGTGGCGGCAGAGCTGGAGCCGATGTCTGACCCCACGGTCACCTCTGACCGCAGGGGGCACATTCATGATGGCCCATATCATGCCGGTGGGAGCCCGGGCTTCCGGGGTGGCGACCGTTTCCGCCTGAGGAAAATGAAAGTGTTTTGATAGGAGAACGTTGCTGTGATGTGTCGGTAGAGGCTTCCGGATTCCAATGTAGGTGGTTGTTGAAACGAGAGTGGAGGCGGTGATTTCTGCTCTATTTGTGGTAAAACACGGCAGCCGGCCGGCGGAAAGTTCTGCCTCGATCAGGATTGGGTTACTCTGGCAGACTTGATGCGCCATGATCGCTCTCATTCAGCGAAACCTGCTGTATGGGAAACCAGCTGTTCAAGCGCGGGATAGAACAATCAGTGCAAACCTGCTACAGATATGATTCGAAGATACTGAAATTAAATTATGTCGTGGCCCTGATCCAGTGGAATATCATGTTAGACTAGTGACTGGGTATGGGAAAGTAACCAACAGGCTGATTTAACCATCGCCATAAGTGATATATAATTATGAGGTTGGTTCAAAGCTGATTCGCACGGTCCTCGCATTTGATAGTCGTGTTTGTTTGTACCGTTTTGAGCAGATATTAAATACTCTTCTAAGCCACTTTTGGGTATAAAGGTATTTGTTTATCATGCTAATTGCCATAAATGTGTAAGGTCCGCCCGTACAACAGCACCAGAACTCCACTCTACGGTGTGCCGCCCACCGCCGCGCCCCACTGTAACGTTACCAGCGCCTCCCACCACACAGCGCCCCACGCCCCACTGTAACGTTACTAGCGCCGCCGGCCGCCGCGCCCCACTGTAACGTTACCAGCGCCGCCCACCGCCACGCCCCACTGTAACGTTACCAGCGCCGCCGGCCGCTGGTGCGGTGAACGATCGCCACCCCGTCCAGTCAACGATCACCAGTCAAGTGTCACCTGTTCTGGTGATCAACCCGCCGGAATTCGTGACCAGCACGGAGCCGTTCACTCATGCGACGAATTGGAGTTTGGAGCTCAGGGGAGTTCGCTCGTGCCCAGCACGGAGCCGTTCACTCGTGCGACGAACTGGAGTTTGGAGCTCAGGGGTGTTCGCTCGTGCTCTAGGCTAAAGAGCGCCTCCGAGTGGTCGGGAAATGTAAAAAATGAGCAGAGGCCACGGGTCTGGCAGATACGGGCTTCATCTACGCCGTATGGCGAGGTTGTTGCACAGACAAAGAGAAGGGATTTAATGGTGGATGTGTTGGACACTCGCGGCCGATTTCTCTGGATTCTTTGCCGTCACATTTTATCGGACCGTAATGATCCGGACCGTAATTAATGTGATGGTATGCTTGTAATTACATAAAAATCTCCCCCCAGATCAGCACGTGTCTAATTAAGTGACCATTCACTGAACATTAAAGCCACCTGTTAATCGTGTACCTGCTGTGTGGCACACTTCGGATCCGATTTTCCTTCATTCGCTGACGATTATAAGAGTAAGAGCTTGTCAGGTGGCTGCGTGTAAAAAGTGAATTAAAAGTTGCGCTGCTGTTTGCGCTGATTTCATTACAGCAGCTCCGTCGGAGGTGATCCAAAATGAAGTGTGAGGAGCTGAACAAGGAAACAAAAAAGGCTGAAAGAAGGCCGTTGTTTTCTTTTGTGAAGCGGCCACTGCTCTTTACCAGCAACAAAGCATGATCAAAACTTTGTCGTGACTGATACGATGGTTAAATCTTACAACAGATGAACAATTGATTTATTATTTGATAGGTAAGGGAGCCAAACAGGCGCTGTGATAATCTGCATTGTCCACTCGAGTAGCTCAATCTGGAAAGTGTTCGAATGCATAGCTTGCCCAAGCTGGTATGGAACTAGTTTTTATGCTGAATGAATGTACACAACATACTGTGTGTCGTTTTTATCATTATTGAAATCACGTTAGGGTTCAGCTGTGTGCTTGAGGCAGGGTGAAAGGGGTAGAACAATATACCTGTGGACTCTCACTCTTTTGCTTGACGGATTTTCTTTAGTCATCCTGTGCGCCCAAGGTAACCGGAGCATCCTCTTGAAATTTGTATTATTTTCTATCCACCACTTCATATTATTCCGCTCAACCAGTCATTTCGCCATTTGGCGATCTACCAGTATACCTGGTGTACTATCTGAGGTTTTTCTCCCCACTTTTTGCATGGCTTGAGAAAGGCGTCTACTCCTGATGGTGTGTAATATGTCAGTTAATGACGCATTACTACCGTCCGGCTGCTACGATTTCAATCATAGCCGGGCACTTAGTCAGGTGGTTGGTGCGCTGTTTCCCGCGCAAAAAGATGGCGCGCCTCACACCAGGTCCGGCCGCGCCATTTGTCTGAGTTGAACACGCAATCGACAGCCGACCCGCGGCGGACGCCTCCTGTGCTCTTCTCTGATGAGGGACTCGCACTCCCAGAGTCTCATGTAATTGCTGCCTCGAAACTGCTTCTGTGGACGCCTCAGGCGGAGTATTTCATAGCCTGCTCCTCAGCACGCAAACATATTTTATCGTGGGAGGATTTCAGAGCGCAGAAGAGGAGATCCTGTCTATCTATCGTGGGAGGATTTCAGTGCGCAGGAGAGAAGGCCCTGTCTTTTCAGCGGCTAGTTAGAAGGGAGGATGAAACCAGGGGAAAAATCCCTCTAAGCTTATTGCTAATTGAGGCCCCTGCCTTTTTGTTTGATATTATGGGTTAGTTACTTCAGAAGTTGTGCGTTCAAATCGATGTATTCATGCCTAACGAAATACGATAGCACGTTGTTGATAATATAGCAGTCTAAGAAAGTGAACCCTGCCTCATGCGTTTTCAATTTTTGTATCCCGATTTCAGTCGTTTCTAGTCTTTTCTCTCATTCAAACGGACGCCCTCTAAACTAAGCTTCAAGCTCTAAGCTACGCGCGCTCTAAGTCTGTATTTGCGCGATCTTCAGCATTTTGACACCAGGAATGCTCGTCGAGGCGCACCACAACTCCAGCTTTCAGTTTTAAACTGGAAATGGTCCGATAATTGGACACACGTGACACGCGACACGACCCCGGCTGTTATCGGTCACGGCACGCGGCGATTGAGATCGAACGCCCATGTTCCTGTCATTCAGCAGCGGTTCACTGGTCAGGCTAACTGGCCCAGCCAGGCACGTGACTCGTGACGTCATAGTCACGTGACGCGTGAGTCAAGTGACGTGACATGGGCCGGGGCCGGAGAGGCAGCCGGGCGGACGGACCGCTGCTCTGATGTCACCGGACTGCTAGTGTCCTGACGCTCGAAGGATTGAATCTGGACACGCGGCCAACGCATGTCATGGGCGGACCGACCTGAGCCGTGACGGTGCCTTGGTTAGTGGTACGCACGCAATGGTGGGAACAGGAGGGCCATGGGGGCATGACCCCCTCACTTTTCGCATTTGTGTGCTAAAATATTGTATGTTACTTGATGAGGTAGAAGTTTGTAATGTCAAAAAGGTTCACCAGACAGAAGTAGACAAAATTCTGCAAAGAAAATTCATAGGGGGCGGGTTTCTTTAGACGAGATCAAAGCTGCACTGCCCCTCCACACTTGTGTGATGTTCCTTCGTCCTTTACGAAGATGGTTAAGGATATATGATTTAGAAATGAAATGTTTGGTAAATGCTGATGGGTACATATCGTGCGCTCCGTTACGGTAACGTTGGATGTTGTAGGGTTGAAAACGTCACCCAACTCCAGAGTGCCGGAGATTGTCAATTTAAAGTCAGTGGAGACAAATGTTGCACATGGAAGAGCTCCAGTGATAATGCAAACCAAATTTGGTTTTAAATAAATACTGCTTCTGTTTGCAAAGGTCATGGTTACACTATAAGCAAGAACAGTGAAAAAGAGAGCCACTTTGTACTAATATGCCCTGGATCTGATGAAGCGTAGGATTGTGAAACAGGACTGTGACACCGTCTCATTTCAACATACTCATAGATAGTTGTATTTGTGGAGCATTATTATTTTCGCTTCCATCAGACTACGTCAGACTCTGGCGTCCACTGTCCACTCTGTCATCACGGTACACATGTGATGACATCCACTGCCTTTTACCTTTATACCACGGTATAGGCAGCTGGCTCCGCGTATGAAATGTAACTTTCTGCACTGAAGATGTTATTAAATATTGCGTGTGACAATAACGTGACGCATTCGTAGAGTAGCGTAACGTTTCCGTCCGTCTGGCAGTGTAGTCCTCCGCCTTGGTGTGCCACCGTGGTCTTCCACTGTGGTCTGCCTCTGTGGTCTCCCGTTGTGGTCTGCCTCTGTGGTCCCCCGTTGTGGTCTACTGAACCGTGGTCCGGCGCGCGTCGGAGCTGTGGTCGGGAGTAGCGGTCCCGTCAGCCACATACCGCAGACCGCACACCGGCACCCGCCAATCCGTCAACCCGACTCATCAGACCGGGCTGGAGGCGGCAGGCCGTCACACCGCTATCGGTAGCGCCGAGTCCTGCTCTGATGTGGCCTACAAACGACTTACTCACTAACTCACTTAGCCATTACATCGAGCAGAGGTCGAGATAGAAATATAGGTCGAGGTGGGCGACCGGTGAGGTGGCCGTGGAAATCTACAAGTGAGTAAATTCGTTGATCGTGCATGTTTCTGGCTCTCCTATCACAAGGGCTTTCGAGGTATAAGACCGGGCAAAAGATCAGCGCTAAGATCAGAGCCACCTTCGGCCCTCTCCTGACCTGACTCCGCGTTGCCTTCCCGTGCTACCGTGAAACACGGACCGTACTGCTGCATAGCTGCTGCTGCTGCTACTGCTGCTGCTGCTGCATAACAAGAGCCGTGACGGACGGTGGGCTGTGACGCGCCCGAGCGTCACGGCATCAAATCAGCCCCGTCACAGTCCGTGCCTTCCCGAACTGCCGGCGTGCGGTCCGTATCGCCCGAGGGCCCGCCCTGTCCCATCCCGCTGCATCTCAGCCTGCCTGCTCCTCAGCAGCAGCAGTCGCAGCAGCAGCAGCAGCAGCAGCGAGCAGCAGCTGCCGTCCGGCATGGAATGGAGACCGTCAACCAATGACGTAACGGCTCCACCCGTGACGTCACGCTCGCCGCCGGCCGGGCAAACAGCCTTGCCGCCGGCGGAGTGGTTCCGATGGTCGCCGCGAGGGGCGCTGCTGTCGCGGCAGGGTGCGCGCTCGTATGTCGATTGAGGAGCAAGGCGACATGTCCTGGCTGTCTCTTCTTTTCTGAATCAGAAGCGTCGCCATGGATGTTGGAATGGGGCGGGGGCGCGCAGGTGGTTGGCCTTTCGTTGGTTATTCCATCCTCATATCCTGCTTTTTTGGGGAGGGCAGTGCAATCCTGAAGCTTCCCCCGGTGAAGACGCCCCTGCCCTGACTTAACACATGATGCATCAACAGCACTTTCGCCTCCATTGTTTATTACCATCGTGTTGTAGGAAAATATTTGTTTAATTCTACTCGTACTTTACCTGTGGCATTTCCACAGAAGCTCGGAGGCACCATCGACCCTAAGTCACGCCTCAGCGTTTGTGTCGCCGACCCGACATTCCAGTGGTTCCCAGTGGTTTCCAGTGGTTACCGGTGCGGTTGCGGTACACTGGGTACCCGGATACGGGGGAGCGAGGGTACTCCTCCGGAACGACATGAATCCCACGTCCTCATGTCGATATCCGCCTCCTCATGACCGTGTACGACGGAGAGCACAGAACGGACGGGCCACGGCAGTCATAATACCTATAATGACACTATGATGCTGTGATGCGTATATTGACAAATGAATGCTCCCTGCTAGGCGGTACTCTGAGCCATTCTAAAAATATATGAATCACAATAATTTGCAGCTTATTTCATCAAGGTTAGGATATTGTTGTTTTTCGTATTAACCATGGCGTATTTATATTATTTCAATAACGCTCTTTTTCAGAAAAGAAAACACTGAACAGGATGTGGAATTCCTGCGAGATCCCAAACATATTATTGTTCGACAAATAAGGCGAACAACTGCGATTCGTTGGATTGTACGAGAGGCCTCGTTTGCGAGGCTCCTTAACGCATCACATGACCACCGTGATGCATTGACAATCGAATTACCCATCAAACGTCCGGGACGATTGAGGCGCTCCTCTCGCCTGCACCCGCCCTATCACTTGTCACACCCGCCTGCTCTCGTGTCACACCAAGTGGACATACATCAGTGGAAACTGTGTGGAATGTCAGCGCTGCGGGTTTGTCGGAGCGGACCACTGTCAATCTGTCTCATTCAGTCCCGATGTCGCCATCCAGGTCACGGTGTGCTGTCAGCGCCACCGTCATGACGCCTGTGGATGAGAACTGAGAGGGGACATTAGTGGTGGCATAAGAGCAGGGCTGCTGCCGTGTTTGTGTGGTGGCCCTGTGTGAATTATCGGAAAGGGAATGACGATATTTTGACAAAATAGGTGTGAAAGCCAGCGACGATTGATATTTCTCTGACGACACATCTGTATAGGTATAGGTCTCTGTCTCTTTCTATTGCAGGTAGATCCACGAGACTGCCTTTCTGCCCCTCTAACGTCCCCACCCCTCCACTGAATGCTATTCTGGTGACGT
>VOPJ01004047.1:7725-41014 GCA_014673585.1 Semibalanus balanoides
AAATATATGGTCTGCATTTTTACATCATATTCATCCCAGAGCAAAATCAGAAAAAAAGGAGCAACATCACTTTTTCTTTGATTATGTTTATTATTGGTCTAAAACAACCAGTTAAAACGATTGAAACCGATTATATATCTAAGCAGCATTTATTCATCCACTCCTTGCAGACTTGTAACGACTCACATTCTTATGAGTCGACTTAAGTCTGACTTAACAGCCGAAGAACTGACTCGACTCTTTTACTCAAAATGTTGTTTATAAAAAATGAATCGACTCGACTCTTGACTCAAGTGCTGTTTATAAAAATTGAATCGACTCGACTCTTGACTCAAGCGCCGCTTTTAACAATCGAGTCCACTCAACTTATGACTCATCCAAAAAAATGTCTGACTCATGCGTCGATTCATGACTCAACTCTGACTCAGTGTCAAGTCTGACTCATTGTCGTTAAGCCAACTAAATAAAGTCGATAGCTAATGCTATTGACCCGACAACCCGACGACACATCACACCACTTGAGACTTCGGACTCGATATCTTTAACCCGCCGAGTACACACGACGCTGTGTCACTCGGTCCACAGCTCAGCAGCTCGGTCACTCGGTTCACAGCTCAGCAGCACAGCCATTGCCGGTCACAGCCGGCCCCCAGCCAAGCTGAACGACAGGGCATTCTGTGTGCACCAGCATATGATGAAACTCAAACAAGCAGTGGTGCCTTCCTGGCTCCTGCCTTAGCTGCAAGCAGCAGCGGAATGTAACCTGCGGGGTGGGTCCAAGGGTTCATCGGGGCTACCCCATCCCAGACCCAAAGAAGAAGACTGAAATTAGACGAAAGTTAACACATTGCTGCCTTAAACGAAAAAGTCTGCAACTTTTGTACAAGTAAAATTATGATTTAAATCAGTTTTTTAAGGGAAAAGCAAAATATGATGAGTTTTGGGCTATTTCGGGAAATATTTTCAGATTTGTCCTAAAAATAAGCCACTGTTATGCCGTTCTCGCAGCACCTGAGTCATGCTGTCTCGCAGCACCTGAGTCATACTGTCTCGCAGCACCTGAGTCATGCTGTCTCGCAGCAACCTGAGTCATGCTGTCTCGCAGCACCTGAGTCATGCTGTCTCGCAGCACCTGAGTCATGCGTCTCGCAGCACCTGAGTCATTCTGTCTCGCAGCACCTGAGTCATGCTGTCTCGCAGCACCTGAGTCATACTGTCTCACCTGAGTCATACTGTCTCGCAGCACCTGAGTCATGCTGTCTCGCAGCACCTGAGTCATGCTGTCTCGCAGCACCTGAGTCATGCTGTCTCGCAGCACCAGCAGAGCAGTAACGCCTGCTGGCTCGTCTGCCGTCATTCCGGTCCGGTTTTTACCACCACGGACGAGCAGCGCACCACTGCAGTGCAGCCACTACGGCTCCCGTGATAAATAGCCACCGGCCACTCGGCAAATGTTTTGGCGCATTTGCATAGCTGCTCTATTATTCACATGGGGCGGGGACAAAGGGGCGGCTCGCGGCGCGCCAGCGGCGTGTGGCGGCGCAGTGGCGGCCGCGCCAAAAACAAGGCATTAATCGGAGCGGCGATCGCCAGGCGATAGCTGAGCGGGGACGCGTGCGGCCGGTCGCAGCCAGTGGCACAGTAGATGTCTGATGGTATCACTGCGCCGGTTTTGTCGCGGGCGTAATGTCGCGCCGCAATGCGGGCACCAGATGCGCGGCGGCGGCGGGGGCGGCGGCGGCGGACGACAGCTGAGTAGGAGGACTGTTTTCGGCACCGATAATCGAAGATTGGAGCGATTGCGGCGACTAATGCTTTGTCGCAGGTTTGCGGAAAGCGAGAGGGTGGAGGATTCGCACGGTGAGGGTATAGTGCAGCTGGCTCACTTAACGCATTGCCGAGCCAAGGAAGAAGTCACTGTTTGTGGAGTGACTGATCGAGCCACGACGAGTCACTGATCGTCATGACTTTGCCATTTTCCTGACTCAACATGGCATTGGTCGTGTGGAGTCTCGAAAAAATCCTCCATATCTCGCCAGGATTAGCCGCTCTGCTCTGCAAATAGACGATAATGTTTGTAGAGTGAATGATCGAGCCACGACGTGTCACAAATCCTCATGACTTTGCCTTTTCCTGACTCAACATCGCATTGGTCATGTGGAGTATCGAAAAGCCCTCCATATCTCACCAGGAGCAGCCGCTCTGCAAATAGACGATAACACCGCTGTTGAGCTCCCGCGCTGACGGCGGTGTTTGCTACCTTGTTTTACCTCCCACATAATCACCCAGGTCAGCCAAACAAAGTACTCGAGCGCGCACAATCTGTATGCAGAGCGTGCACTTGCATCGCTGAGCGGCGGCGTAAGTCTGCCGGGTGGAGGCAATCCCCCGAGTTACGCTCGGAGCACGCCCGCTGTAAGAAGAGGCCGAGAGCACACTGACGTGCGGCTGGTCTGACAGACAGCGGGGCGCCTCTGGACGGCAGTGTAAACTGCGCGGTACAGAGCTAGCCAGCGGGCTTCGAGGCAGAGCAAGAGAGCAGGCTGCCCTTCTCCAGTCGTGGTGCTCTAGATTGTCATGGGTGACCAAAAGTCGAGATGTTTGAAACGAAGAAGCATCGAAAGGGTTATGGCTTATTAGCGGTAATTAACTGAACACTTGTGCAGACTGCAGAGAGAATAAGTAAGATCAGGCGCGCAACCAGGATTTTCGTAAGGGGGCACGACCTCAAGGGGGCCCCATCGGGCCACGAGGGGGCCCCACCATTGCGGACCCAATAAGGACCCCTCGACTGGCGATCCAGCCATTCGGTTTTAGGGGGAGGGCAACTTTTTTGGCCAAAAGGTACCCCTATTTTGTCTCCCCGGAAATTGGACACATTGGACAATTCCGGAATTGGACAGAAAACACAGCATATAAGTAGTAATAACGTTTATCTCAAACTAACTCGCAAGGGCGTCGCCGATAAATTTTTAGTGTTGGGGGGGGGGTCGAACTGAAATGAAGAAAAAGACGTCTTTGCCGCATTTAAATAATGATCCTGTGTTTATACACCTTTTAACTTATCAAATTAAATAAGTAAAGTTCAAATTAAAAATGAAGTAAGAGTTGGCGAGAAATTAAAATAAAGTCACCGTTCAAATACACACGCAGAGTTGTTTTAATTTGAACTTTACTTATTTTAATTCGAACTTCAGTTATTTTAATTTGAAGTTAAAAAGGTGTAGTAGGTACTTAAGTTATTTAGCGCCGCGAAAATTTTACGGGTTTTACCTGATAAAACCCAGAAGTACAGGCGGTGGGGCCAGTATGACATGTATGGCATGGCCCATACCAACTTTTAGGAGCGAAGTTAGCAAACTGTGATATCAACTTGGTACCAGTGTCAACAATTTTAAATCGGCTATACCAACTTGGAATATTTTTAGGCACACAACCTGGAACTTAAATCAATTGCGCCGCGGAGCGGCGCTAAAATTTTAGTCTTATGCCTTGTATATGCATTCTCGTAATGTGTCACATTGTGTATGGTGCGGACCTAAAAAAAAATATTTTGCGTTTAATAGTGCGGTAAGAAATGTTAAAACGAATTGTTTTGCCCATTGATATAAGAGAGAAGCAACATAGAACATAAATGCGCTGAGAAACAGTACCATTTTTAACCTGCATAACATATGTTTTTTGTTTTTGTTTTTAATTGCGCCGAGGAGCGACGTGCAAATTTATTGTTTTATTCCCTGGACCAGTGACATTCTTACTGTTATTTATGATAATGACCTGTTATTTGTTTCCATCAAACTGTATACATGGAACAGAGGCTAAAGCTTTTATACATTATTACCGATCGCTTTTTCTTGTGAGGCTTGATCGTTGGGGGGACATGAAACAGCCACTTTTATGCCTTGGGGGGGGGGGGTTGGCCCTAATGCCCTCCCCTGGATCCAACAGTGCTGGTAAGCATTGTAATGGTTTGAAAGCACAAGAGGCAGTACGACTTTTACGCGCATAAATGGCTCTTCTGTACATCTGGTGAAGCTGTGGGAGGAGATGGCTCGGGGAATGGTCCTGGCCTGGTCCCCCACTATTCACTTAGGCTCTTCGTCCCAGCAAGTTTGGGCACATGGAGCAGCTTCTGGTGCCAATGTTTGTGTCTTCTGCGTTTCGCGTCGCCTTTTTGGAGCTCGGCAGACTAGCTTAACATGTCCACTCTAACGTTTGTATGGAGGGAGTAGGCCCTGGGGCAAGCGTTATAACTGCCAAGGAAAGCCTCAGCCAAAGATGCAGACACTAAAGGAGTTCTTTTTCCATTTTAATTTGTATAAGAATAACAAACTCATGTCATGCGCCGCGAAGTTTTTTTCCAGTTTTTCAAACTGTCAAATAGTTGGATTTTAACTGCTACAAAGGCAATTTTTTTTACGATAAAATTATTCACGTTTAGGGGGGCAAAGATGTTGCCGCCCCCCCCTCAAGGCTATTGGGAGGGGCCATGGCCTGGTTGGCCTCCCCCTGAATCCGCCAGTGGCCGTTCCTGACCACCGGACAGAGACCCACCGGGCTCATAGGGGCCTAGGGGGCCGCATTTCGTAAGGAGGTACGGGCCTGTGCGCCCCCTTGTGTGTGCCTCTGGGCCCAGCAGATTGCAATATATAATAGCCGTTTTCACGATGGATTATTTTGCGCGAAATGTTCTAAAACATTTCAAAATGTTTTAAAATGTTTGAGTATTAGCCGTTTTCACGATGGACTAATTTGCGAGAAGAAAAAAAATGTTTAACCCTCGCCCTACGGGACCATAGTGCGAGGGTTGAAACACTTTTTCGCAGATAAGTCCATCGTGAAAACGGCTACTACTAAAACATTTTAAAACATGTTAAAGTGTTTTAAAACATTTCGCGCAAAATAATCCATCGTGAAAACGGCTGATGTAAACCTTTGACTTTCATTGTATTGTTTTCATTTTTAAATAAAACAAAACAGTGGCCAAACGGGGCCACCTAAGAGGGGCCACCCAGGCCGTCTCTGAGCAAGAACGTAGCCAAGGAGTGGCCGCCCCCCCCCCCGCTTCCCCTGGGGGCCAGGGAGCGCTTTTCGGTGAGCGCAGCGCGCCAAAAAGGGCCGACGAGACTGCGAAACGCGGTATCATGGACATTGGACACTCTGTCAAAAGTCTGAAGACCACGCTAAGCATGATCTTTGGAGAGTTTAGAGCACTTCAAAGGCCCTTTAGGACCACCGCCCAACAGGACCCTCTCTGAAAGACCAGAAGGCCCCATTGACATTCAAAAGGTCACTGTTGAGGTCAGAGGGGCCTCTGGCAATACCAAAAGGGTCCCTGGGCGATTCAGAAGGGTCATGAACATGCCAAATGGGCCTGTAACCAGCACAGAGGGACCCCTGGGCAGGTCGGAGGGGCTCCTGGACAAATCGGAGCGGCCCCTGAGCAGGTTAGATGGGCCCCTGGGAATGTTGGTAGGGTGACAAAGCAGCCAGAGCAGTTCCTTATCAGGTCTTAAAAGCCCCTGGACAGACATGAGAGGCTGAGGGCCCCTGGGAAATTCAAAAGGGCCCTATATAGGTCAGAGAGGCCCTTGACCAGACTAGAATGGTCCCTGGGCGGGTCAAAAAGGCCCCTGAACATGCCTAATTGGCCTTAGTCAGCACAGAGGGCCCAGTGCCCAATGGGGCCCTTTCAACGCTCGGGAGGGGGCCCTTTAAATGCTCAGGAAGGGGTCCTTTTTAGGCACCACTGCCCCGGCGAAATTCTGTCTATACGTGCCTGCCTCAGAGGGGCCCCACGAGGCCGACTAAGAGGGGCCCCACGAGGCCGCTTCAAAGTGGCCTCCACGGGGCCGCCTAAGAGGTGCCCCACGAGGCCGCTTCAAAGGGGCCCCTTGGGGGCCGCCTCAGAGGGGACCCCAAAAGGCCGCCTCAGAGGGTCCCCACGGGGTCGCCTCAGGAGGGCCCCACGGGGCCGCCTCAGAGGGGGCCCCACGGGACCGCCTCAGAGGGGCCCCACATTTCGTAAGGGGGGCACGGGCCCGTGTGCCCCCCCCCCCTTGGTTGCGCCCTTGAGTAAAATCCTTTTGGAAAAAAGGAGCACCTCTTAGACAAAATCCCGGCCATGGGCTTGACCGTTCCACATAAGCGTCTATGTGTTGCATTGGTATATGATATCGAGTGCCTTTTGGGTGTCATAGGAGTGTCAGAGACCCCGGTACAGGTCGGAACATGTCTCGGTGCACGGCAGGTAAACCGGTCGGTCAGTTAAAGTCCTCATCGCTGGTATCGGAGTGCCATGGATCAGGTCGGGACCCGCCTCAGCGCACAGTAGATACACCGCGGTGTAGGTATGCACTGACGCAGACCAGTCCTCCGGTATCTGTGCTGTTTCATGACCCGTACAGGTGTGCCAGGTGTGCCTGCAGGGCAGGTCGGGACGTGCTGACGTCTGAGTACCGACCACGTCATCACCCAAGCACGTCACCACGCGCCGCTGCCACTGCCTGCCTCTCCCCACCACACGCCGCTGCCACTGCCTGCCTCTCCCCACCGCACGCCGCTGCCTGCCTCTCCCCACCACGCGCCGCTCTCCCCACCACACGCCGCTGCCACTGCCTGTCCTCTCCCCACCACACGCCGCTGTCACTGCCTGCCTCTCCCCACCACGCGCCGCTGCCTGCCTCTCCCCACCACACACCGGTACCTGCCTCCCTCCACCACACGCCGCTGCACACTGCTGCCTCTCCCACCCACACGCCGCTGCCACTGCCTGCCTCTCCCCACCACACAACCACTGACCAGTGCCTTTTTGCCTCTCCCCACCCACACGCCGCTGCCACTGCCTGCCTCTCCCCCACCACACGCCGCTGCCACTGCTGCCTCTCCCACCCACACGCCACTGACTTGCCTTGCCTCTCCCCACCCACACGCCGCTGCCTCACTGCCTGCCTCTCCCCACCAACGCCACTGCACTGCCTGCCTCTCCCCACCACACGCCGCTTGCCAGTGCCTGGCCTCTCCCCACCACACGCCACTGCCACTGCCTGCCTCTCCCCACCACACGCCGCTGCCAGGTGGGCCTCCTCCCCACCAACGCCACTGCCACTGCCTGCCTCTCCCACCACCACGCCGCTGCCTGCCTCTCCCCACCACACACGGTACCTCCTCTCCCCACCACACGCCGCTGCCACTTGCCTGCCTCTCCCCACCACACGCCGCTGCCCACTTGCCTGCCTTCTCCCCACCACACGCCGCTCCACTGCCTGCCTTCCTCCCCACCACACGCCGCTGCCTGGCCTCTCCCCACACAACGCCGCTGCCTGGCCTCTTCCCCACCACACGCCGCTGCCTGGCCTCTCCCCACCCAACACGCCCCGGCTGCCTGCCTCTCCCCACCAACCACGCCACTGTCACTGCCTGGCCTCTCCCTTACCACACGCCGCTGCTGCCTCTCCCCACCACCCACGCCGGCTGCCCCTGGCCTGCCTCTCCCCACCACACGCCACTGCCACTGCCTGCCCTTCCCCACCAACGCGCTGCCTGCCTTCTCCCACCACACGCCACTTCACTGCCTGCCTTCTCCCCACCACACGCCGCTGCCACTGCCTGCCTCTCCCCACCACACGCCGCTTGCCACTCCTGCCCTCTCCCTACCACACGCCTCTGCCTGCCTCTCCCCACCACACACCGGTACCTGCCTCTCCCCACCACCGCCGCTGGACAGCCTGCCTCTCCCACCACACGCCACTGACAGTGCCTGCCTCTCCCCACCACACGCCGGCTGCCTGCCTCTCCCCACCACACGCCACTGCCCCCCCCCAACTGCCTGCTTCTCCCCACCCACACGCCGCTTGCCTGCTCTCCCCACCTCCACGCCACTGTTCACTGCCTGCCTCTCCCCACCACACGCGTGCCTGCCTCTCCCCACACACCGGTACCGCCTCTCCCCACCACCGCACGCTGACACTGCCTTGCCTCTCCCCACCACACGCCGCTGCCAGTGCCTGCCTCCCCCACCACCACGCGCTGCCACTTGCCTGCCTCTCCCCACCACACGCCCTGCCAGTGCCTGCCTCTTCCCACCACACGCCCACTGCCACTGGCTGCCCTCCCCCACCCACACGCCGCTGCCTCTCCCCACCACACACCGGTACCTGCCTCTCCCCACCACACGCCGCTGCCACTGCCTGCCTCTCCCCACCACACGCCGCTGCCACTGCCTGCCTTCCCCACCACACGCCGCTGGCCACTGCTGCCTCTCCCCACCACACGCCCACTGCCACTGCCTGCCTCTCCCCACCACGCGCCGCTGCCCACTGCCTTCCTCTCCCCACCATCACGCCGCTGGGCCACTGCCTGCCTCTCCCACCACACGCGCTGCCAGTGCCTGCCTCTCCCCACCACCACGCCGCTGCCACTGCCGTTGCCTCTTCCACACCACACGCCCGCTGCGGCTGGCCTGTCTCCCCACCACAACGCCGCTGCCCCTTGCTGCCTCTCCCCACCACACGCCGCTGCCACTGCCTGCCTCTTCCCCACCACACGCCGCTGCCACTGCCGGCCTCTCCCACCCACACGCCAACTGCCACTGCCTGCCTCTTCCCCACCAACGCCGCTGCCTGCCTTCCCACCACGCGCCACTGCACTGCCTGCTCTCCCCACCAAAACGCCGCTGCCAGTGGCCTGCTCCCCCACCACACGCCGATGCCACTCCTGCCCTCTTCCCCACCACAGCCGGCTGCCAGTGCCTGCCTCTCCCCACCACACGCCACTGCCACTGCCATTGCCTCTCCCCACCACACGCACTGCCACTGCCTGCCTCCCCACCACCACGCGCTGCCACTGCCTGCCTCTCCCCACCACACACCGCTGGTCACTGCCTGCCTTTCCCCACCACACGCCGCTTTGCACTGCTGGCCTCTCCCACCACACGCCACTGCACTGCCTGCCTCTCCCCACCACACGCCGCTGCCATGCCTGCCTCTCCCACCACCGCGCCGCTGGCCACCTGCCTGCCTTCTCCCACCGGCACGCCGTGCCTGCCTCTCCCACCACGCGCCGCTGCCACTTGCCTTGCCTCTCCCACCACACGCCGCTGTCATGCCTGCCTCTCCCCACCACCGCCGGCTTGCCACTGCCTGGCCTCTCCCCACCACACGCCGCTGCCACTGCCTGCCTCTCTCCCACACACCGCCGCTGCCACTTGCCTGCCTCTCCCCACACACACCGCTGTCACTGCCTTGCCTCTCCCCACACACGCCGCTGCCACTGCCTGCCCTCCCCACCACACGCCACTGCCACTTGCCCTGCCTCCCCCCACACGCCGCTTTGCCAGTGCCTGCCTCTCCCCCCAGCCACACGCCACGGCCACGCCTGCCTCTCCCCACCACACGCCGCTGCCTGCCTCTCCCACCACACACCGGTACCTGCCTCTCCCTCCACACCGCCGCTGCCACTGCCTGCCTTCCCACCACACGCCGCTGCCACTGCCTGCTCTCCACCACACGCACTGGACAGTGCCTGCCTCTCCCCACCAACACGCCGCTTGCACTGCTTGCCTCTCCCACCACACGCCGCTGCCACTGCCTGCCTCTCCCCACCACACGCCACTGACAGTGCCTGCCTCTCCCCACCACACGCCGCTGCCACTGCTGGCCCTCTCCCCACACACGCCACTGCCACTGCCTTGCCCTCTCCCCACCACACGCCGCTTGCCGTGCTGCCTCTCCCCACCACCACGCCACTGCCAACTGCCTGGCCTTCTCCCCACACACGCCCACTGCCACTGCCTGCCTCTCCCCACCACACGCCGCTGCCTGCTCTCCCCACCACACACCGGTACCCGCCTCTCCCCACCACACGCCGTGCCACTGCCTGCCTCTCCCCACCAACACGCCGCTCACTGCCTGCTACTCCCCACCACACGCCCGCTGCCCCTCTGCCTGCCCTCTCCCCACCACACCCGCCTGCCACTTGCCTGCCTCTCCCACCACACGCCGCTGCCACTGCCTGCCTCTCCCCACCTCCACGCCGCTGGCTCTCTCCCACACACGCCGCTGCCTGCCCTTCCCCACACACGCCGCTGCCTGCCTCTCCCCACCACCCACGCGCGCTGCCTGGCCTTCTCCCCACCACACGCCAACTGTCACTGCCTGCCTCTCCCTACCACACGCCGCTGCCTGCCTCTCCCCACCCCACGCCGCTTGCCACTGTGCCTGCCTTCCACCACACGCCACTGCCATGCCTGCCTCTCCCCACCCACACGCCGCTCCTGCCTCTCCACCACACGCACTGTCCTGCCTGCCTCTCCCCACCACACGCCGCTGCCCACTGCCTGCCTCTCCCCACCACACGCCGCTGCCACTCCTGCCTTCTTCCTACCACACGCTCTTCTGCCTGCCTCTCCCCACCACACACGGTACCTGCCTCTCCCCACCACCACGCCGCTGACAACTGCCTGCCTTCTCCCCACCACCCGCCACTATACAGTGGGCTGCCTCTCCCCACCACACGCCGCTGCCGCCCTCTCGCCCACCACACGCACTGCCACTGCCTGCCTCTCCCACCACACGC
This sequence comes from Semibalanus balanoides, assembly GCA_014673585.1. Taxonomy (NCBI): domain Eukaryota; kingdom Metazoa; phylum Arthropoda; class Thecostraca; order Balanomorpha; family Balanidae; genus Semibalanus; species Semibalanus balanoides. The sequence goes on from VOPJ01004047.1 coordinate 18,301, forward strand.
CGCTGCCTGCTCTCCCACCCACACCCACTGTCACTTGCCTGCCTCTCCCCACCAACGCCGCTGCCTGCCTCTCCCCACACAACCCGGGTAACCTGCCTCTCCCCACCACACGCCGCTGACACTTGGCCTTGCCTCTCCCCACCACAACGCCGCTGCCAGTGCCTGCTCTCCCCACCACACGCCGCTGCCACTGCTGCCTCTCCCCACCACAACGCGCTGACACTGCCTGCCTCTCCCCACCACACGCCGCTGCAGTGGCTTGCCCTCTCCCACACACGCCGCTGCCACTTGCCTGTCTCTCCCCACCACACGCCGCTGCCACTTGCCTGCCTCTCCCCACCACACGCCGCTGCCAGTGCTTGCCTCTCCCCACCACCACGCCCGCTGCCAGTCCTGCCTCTCCCACCACACGGCGCGCTGCCTGCCTTCCCCGACACACGCCGCTGCCTGCCTCTCCCATCACACGCCGCTGCCTGCCTCTTCCCACCACACGCCGCTGCCTGCCTCTCCCCACCACACGCGCTGCCTGCCTCTCCCCACCCGACGCCGCTTGCCTGCCGTTCTCCCCACACACGCCCACTGTTCACTGCCCTGCTTCCCTACCACCACGCGCTGCCTGCCTCTCCCCACACACGCCGCTGCCACTGCCTGCCTCTCCCCACCACAACGGCCACTGCCACTGCCTGCCTCTCCCCACCACACGCCGCTGCCTGCCTCTCCCCACCACACGCCACTGTCACTGCCTCTCCCCACCACACGCCGCTGCCCACTGCCTGCCTCTCCCCACCACACGCCGCTGCCACTGCCTGCCTCTCCCCACCACACGCCGCTGCCTGCCTCTCCCCACCACACACCGGTACCTGCCTCTCCCCACCACACGCCGCTGACACTGCCTGCCTCTCCCCACCACACGCCACTGCCACTGCCTGCCTCTCCCCACCACACGCCGCTGCCACTGCCTGCCTCTCCCCACCACACGCCGCTGCCAGTGCCTGCCTCTCCCCACCACACGCCACTGCCAGTGCCTGCCTCTCCCCACCACATCGGGCACATGCCAGTGCCTGCCTCTCCCCACCACACGCCGCTGCCAGTGCCTGCCTCTCCCCACCACACGCCGCTGCCAGTGCCTGCCTCTCCCCACCACATCGGGCACATGCCACTGCCTGCCTCTCCCCACCACACGCCGCTGCCCCTGCCTGCCTTTCCCCACCACATCGGGCACATGCCATCCCCCCTATACATACGGACAACACGTCAGACGCGCCGGCTACACAGTGAGGCCCGGTCCGGCCGGCCAGCTGAAGCTGCTTCTTAGGTGAACTAGTCATTTGGACGCATACAAATTGCAAAGTATGGCAATGAAGCGCAGTAAGGGTAATTATTGGCTGCAGACAAGTGCGGCCTGCTCTGATGCTCATAATACAAACATGTGCTATATGATAATTTACGGAAGTCAACGTTTCTTTAGTACCTACATTAATGACTCGCTTAATGATGTTTAATGCACCTTAATGATGCTTACATACCACGAAATAAACATGGCTAGGGAATACTGGCCTGACACAATAGGTCAGAGTTCCATCCAGTGATCTGCAGAGGACACGTCTCCATGACCTACCTCCCGGGTGCCGCCTGTGTGAGGTACCTATATGTCGTCCAGGTCACATACTGTGCCTGGGCGGTATGAGGTGGTCGATCAGGCGCGTGACGGACAGCCATAGCCCGCCCGGTATAACGTCACGCCAGTGTTACGTAGTGTTACGCTGCGGGGGATGACCGACGCACACTCACCAGTCACCGGCCGGTGCAGTGGTCTCGGCGGCACTCTGTACTCAGCACTCTGCACATCCACGGTCCGACGCCATGTTTTGCTGTCCTTTTGCCAATGGAAGCTGATAAACAACGCAATATTCGCTTGAGCAGAATAATGACCGTCCTACCCTCGTTCGAAAGAAATATTATGATAGACTTACTTAGTTTGAGCTGTATTGATATTGTTAGACCTCTAATAAATTTACGCAAATATAGGTGGGACAGTGATTATAACTGGTCTGAAGAGGACATTGTTTAGTTTTCTGTCTATATGTATTATTTCAGTTCATCTAACAGCAGCATGGGCGTTGCTTCCGCTGTGGCACTAAAAAGACATTGTCATTCGTAGTTAATTTCAACCTTTTCTATATGGTCTCACATTTAAGTACACGTGCGATTCGATTTATCCCTACTAGTTTTGAGACCGTGGCGACGCCATTGATCAACGGAGCGATACAAATAAAGGACTCGATATGCACTGATGTGTCGCAACTCACTCATAACTCAAATAGATGAGTAATGGCTTGTCAACCTCTGATAAGGATTTGCAGCAGTATAGGTATTATCAACGTCAAGCTCTTTACACAATGAACAATGGTCATGTCACCCGACGCGGAAATGCTGCTTGAGATAGGATGGCACCAGGACCTTATGAGATAGTCACCTAAATTTAAACTCCTGAAAGCTGACGTAAGTAGTTCTAACCTGGCTTAGACACTCAGGATTTAAGCAGTGGTTGCGTCAGATTTTGAGTTAGATCAGTATACAACTGTAAGCAGAACTCATTAAAAATTCGAATGACATTGAAAGAGGCCTCTTGCAGTCAATGACGGAACTACAATGACAGTCAATACAATGACAGTCTTGCAGTCAATGACGGAACTACTGTAGAATGACCAAAAGGTGTGCTTGGGAGCCGAAGGCCAAAAAGTCAGACACCCCTTGACAACTTTTCGGATTCTGTTTGCTTCTGCACTAAGAACTTAAAAAAATGTAATGAATATTGTTTAATTGTCTTTAAAACAGGTAACATGCTCTTTTCGGCCGATTTCAGTATTGTTTGGGTCTGACCCCGAAAGTCCTCCTCATGGATCCACTTCTGGCTGTTCACTGTTGTCATTCTGCAGCCATGGGGCATTTTACGGCAAATCGACACAGGGGTAACACCCTACCCTATGCTTCAGATATCGATGAAACCTCGTTCAGACGTTTCAGTGGGGCCCAAAAGAAACATGTGCAAGTTTCAGCTCTCTCTGACCAACGGCTATAGAGTTATAGCATTCGGCATTTTCACCAGGTCAGACAAAACATATATTTTATTAAACTAATTTGGGTTGTTTAAATTTAACAAGCTTATACATCATTTTACTCCAATTGAGCTGAAGAAGATTCTGGTATTTTTTATTTTGTGTGCATCTCAAACTTGTTATTCTGCTTGACCTTCGGTGTTATTTTTGTTGTTTTGCTTGACCTTGACCTTCGGACCTTGCGTGACCGTAACAAAAGACCAATTATTTTTTATGTTGTTTCTCATTGACCTCGGTGTCTTTAGGTCGTGTGCGAAAATGGCAGAAAGATCATTTCAATAAATTTCCTTATTTTCCGTCCAAACAACCTCGTCCTGGTGGGGGAGTCATTTTGATTCACACACATGCCCACACCCGACGTTTTTCGTGAACAGCGCGAAAATGGCGGAGCGCAGTGCCACCAAATTTGGCACAGCTATTTGGGCCTCAATAACTCATATTGTGTGAACGTTTACTTCCGGTCATCTCAGGTCAGAAAAGTAATTGCGTCACCAGGTCCCAAAGTCACGTCAAGTGACCTTACCTCCAAAAAGTTTGCGGTCGTGTCAAAGCCACTTGATCGAGAGCTTTGAAACTTGCAGGATTTCATAAAGTCGTAAGTACCTACCTACAATTAACTTTATCGTTTTTTGTGTATCTTGACCTAAGTCAGGTGAATTTCGTGACCTCCTCATAATAAGTAAATGGGAAATATACAAATGCTTCCGATTCAGAGAATGTGCAATAAATCAGGGCGTTTGTTTCATAATCATGTTATTTTAGCTCATCATTGATGAACCGGGTGCAATTATTGCTCTGTGACCTCTGCAAAGTCACCAGAGGTCATCAAAGGTAAAGTTTGCTAAGTATAATACTTTGCTCAAAAAACAAAAAATACTTCGGGAACTATGATAGCTAGGAAGTAGGAACAAACGAGATGAAAAAGCCAGAAGCTTATGCAAAATGCAATTGCCGTAGAGATACTCAAATTCAAGCTCATTCAATAGTTTAGGCCCAAAAGATCATAGGTCACGAATGCATTTTTTTACGAAAAAGTTGTTCATAAATCAAGTTGTATTGGTTAGATATATACCTAGCGGTAATTTTAACACCATCCTGTTTGTCTCGCCGGGGCGCTTCGAACCATTCTAATGGTGCCCTGGTTAGGTCAACTTAAAAGTTTGAACTCAGGTCAAGGTCATTTGGTGACCCAGGTAGATCTCGTGCTGCACATGGGGTGACGCAACTCAACGAGACAAACACAGTAGTGTCGTTTGCACGTCTATAAATATATTATATTAATAGTTATTGGGAACTGAATGCTGGTGACCTGGGATGACCTCATATGACCTTGAATAGGTCACATATAAGTAATTGCACATTGGTTATGACTAACAAGCTAATGTAGCATGGTTCTGAAAGAATTGGCAAGATTCAATGGGTATTCTCTTAATTGGAAGCATTTGTATATTTCCCATTAACTTATAACGGGGGAGGACACGAAATTGACCTGACCTTGGGTCACTGATGCAAAACAAGTCCGATATAAATTATTTTTAGGTTTTGATGACCTTATGAAACCTGCAAGTTATAAAGCTCTCGGAAAAACACTGTGTGTGTGGCTTTGGCACGACCACAAACTTTTTTGAAGGTAGCATCACTTGACATGACCTGGTATCCTGACCTGAAATGACCTAAAGTTTAAATTTTCACAAAATGTGAGTTACTAATTTCCAAATAACCAAGACATATTTGGCGGAGCTGCGCGCCGCCGTTTTTTCGCTATTTACGAAAAGCACTCAGAAGGTAGGAGGGCAAAATAACTCCCCACCTTGGCGAGGGCTATTGTTTGGACGGAACATAATGACATTTATAGAAAGCATCTATCATCCACTTTTGGCACGCGACCAGATGATACTCTGAGGCTAGTTTTAAAAAGGGGAAAAGTGTTGTTTTGTCAAGGTCACGCAAGATCACCGAAGGTCAAGCGAAATAATAAGTTTTAGTTACACAAAACAAAATGTTATTCAGCTCAAGCAGAGTCGAATAGTATATAGGTTTGCTTAAATCAAACAACCCAAATTGGTAAAAATAAAGTGTTTGACTGACCCGGTAAAAATGTTGCAGACTTTATATCTCCATAGCCGATGGTCAGAGAGAGCTGAAAATTGCACATGATTGGTCCAGGCCCCCAGTTACTCCCTGAACGAAGTTTTATGAAAATCTTATTTGTATGGTGTTCATTTGCCACTTCGGTGTGTCGATTTGTCGTGAAATGACCAACTCTGCCTACAAGTCTGTCAAGTCATGACTTGCACAAACTGCAGCGATCGTCTGCGTCAGAACTCGGCCCGCAGGACACGCACGCACGCACGCACGCACGCACGCACGCACGCACGCACGCACGCACGCACGCATACACACACACATACATACATACACACACACATACATACATACACACACACACACACACACACACACACACACCTGTTACGACCTGCAATTCCGGCGAATACAGTGAATGTTGAATTGAATCCTTGAATCACAAACCGCAGCTCCCGTCGGAAACACCCACGGAGCGAGGTACACACCTGCTACAACCTGCCAGGCCGCCAACATGTCGAGTCCCGTCTCCGTCTCCAACCGGGCCTTATCAATCACCCCCCTCCCCCGAGCCCGCCTATGTGGTGTGACAAGGTTCGTACGCCGGACACGCCATTGAAAGGCCGCACCTACAGTACAGGCAAGGTCCGGTCCCGTTACTCTATAGCATGTGCTGTCCCTGCCCCCCCCCCCCTCTCATCCACTGTCAACTCTCCATCTGCCCCTCCCCCCCTGTCAGTCGGCTTCTGTACCTATTTCGGTACGCAGTGGCCGGCGTTGGGTAGGTGTAGGTAGGTACGGGTAGGCTATTGGAGCCCGGACGGAGGGTCGGAGGGAAGTGCAGCGGAGGGAAGGAAGATAGTTCAGTGATGGGTACACCGGCAATGGGTATATCCCGACAGCGGGTATATCCCGACAGCGGGTATCCCAACAGTTGGTCAGTGGGTATATTTCGACAGTGGGTATCCCGACAGTGAGTATCCCAACAATGTATATCCTAACAGTGGGTACCCAACAATGGGTATCCTGACAGTGGACATCCGGCAGCCGTGGGTAGGCCGGTGGGTAGGCCGGTGGCAGGTCGGTGGGCAGGTCGGTGGTAGGTCGGTGGGTAGGTCGGTGGGTAGGTCGTGGGGTAGGTCGGTGGAGCCGGTGGGTAGGTCGGTGGGTAGGCCGGCGGGTAGACCGGTGGTAGGTCGGGGGTAGTCCGGCGGGTAGACCGGTGGGTAGGCCGGTGGGTAGGCCGGTGGGTAGGCCGGCGCGCGCCACCAGACCGGTCCGGTGGCCGGCAGCAGCTGATTTCCTCTCCAGATAGTGGGGCACGTGTCGGCATGAGTTATTGGCCGCTGTTGACAGCGAGCCTATTGGCGATACGTCGATAAGAGATCGGCTGTTATGACTCGCCAGGTAATTGGGGAATGCAGGCGGTACTGTAGTGTAAGACCAGCCATGGAGAGGGGAGGAGGGGGGGGCACGCTTATTGTGGATACCGAGCTGAGAAACGGGGACTCGTACGGCACAAGTTCTTCAGTCGATACGCAATGGCCTCTGGAATCGATATGGCTGTAGGGGAACAGATGCCTCATATTTCGGGGAAATGTTGAGAACCCAATTTATGAAAGTCGTAGTCGAAGAACAGTTTTTAGCGATTGGTTGTGATTGGAATTTCGAAGATTGAACCATATTTTTAAATCTTAACAGCTCATTGAGCATACATAGGCGTAGGAGCAGGGTGGTTGGGGCCATGACAACCTCACTTATCGGATTTTTGAGTGTCCAAATATATTGTATTCTGCTTGGTGATAAAAAGTACATTGAAGGCAAAAGATTCGCCAAGACGAGAAGAGCCCAAATCTGCAAATACTTTTTTGCGCAGGGGGTCAGGTTTCTATCAAGACGAGAGCAAAGTTGCACTACCTTTCCCCCCCCACACACACCACACACATACGCACACGGCACTTTTTCTTTAAGTTCCTACGTCCCTGGGCCACAGGGCTGCGGAGTCGGGAGTCGGCAGTCGGAGCGGAGTCGGAGTCGGTAAAAATTGTGGACCGACTACGACTCCGGCTTATGTTGTGGGCTAGCATATAAGCAAGTACTTTTCGGGTACATTTTCGTGAACCACCAGTTGTGATGACTAAAGAAATCGTGTCGCTTCGACTTAGTTTACTTCGATTATTTGTATTTGCCAATCAATTATTTCCAATCATAAGGTGTGTGTGTATCGCGATGGGCGAAAAAGAACTTAGTTTGTCGTCGAATGCAGATGCAAAATGCCACCTCCAGGAATTTAAGCAACGTTCACGAGAAATCAATTGATAGAGAAACAAGTTTAAAATGACGTTTAGGCGATTTAAACAGCTCATTCATTGACTGTACACACTGTACAGTGTACAGTGTACACTGTATAGCAATTTATTATTGCTATGGTAGGGTTGTCGCAAGATTTGACAAATTATATTTCGTGATGCCCAGAAACATAGAATCGAAAGCTATGTTCAGTCAATGTCTATCCATTTCAATGAACTGCTGTATTGTCTAGTAACTCGCCATTTATTTTAGACCACATGTCAGGTCACGGTCAGGTGAAATATCAAAATAGATCAATTTGCACATGTGGGCCATACTTTCCATGCAAAGTCTTCTATTGCGACCATTATAACCCAGAGTTCTCTTAAAGATATGATACACATCCCTCATGAGCCAAGCTTAGATTGTTGGCAAATGTCAGGGACAAGATCAGGTCGCAAAAGGTCACTATGCACAAAATAACTACGAATGTCATGATGATGCGACACATCGTTTTATGGATCATTTTATTTTTATGATTTATTTTACATGTATAATTTGATAGTGATAGTAATTTTTATTACATAACCTAGTTTATGTCAAATTAATGCCAAGCTCAGTTCATGGTCAGCTGTCAGGTCACAAAAGGTTAAAGTTCGAAAGTGATCAATATAAATACAAAAGGCATATGCTACACCAAATTTGTCACAGAAATGCAGTGGAGACGTTTATTTGTTCGTAGCTGATCATTAAAAACAAAAACAATACTCCATATAAAAATAGGTTATGAGTTACTCATACTTTGGAAGCCATATTTCAGGCAAAATGGGTGATATTGTTTTGAAATTTGGCCTGGAAATCGTCAATATGTGGTTCTCTAGTATACATATAATACTTTTTGGGATACCTTTGCAAAATTGATCTTTCGAACAATTGTTTACAAAATTGTCTAAAAACATATTAAAGCAATCAGAGATATAAATTATGTAGCTCTAACCATTGGCTCAACATACGTTCTTTGTACGATCTTTTAAAGGGAATGTTTCACATTAACATAAGATTGGTTGAGATGGCAAAGTTGTTGGAATTCCACTTGAAATAAGCATTGTAGAAGTTTAAACACCCACAGAGAGTATAAATCCAAAGTAATTGCAGTTTGTTGAATCTGCAAAAATAAGCCTAGTGTATTAGGGTAGCCGCTTAGAAGCCGGATGTCGTCATACCCTTTTTATCAAATGTTTGATGAAAGTAGATTTTTTTACATTTGCTATACATTAGCATACACTAGTCATACAATTTGCAGCGTGAATGTTTTTTATATTTCCAAAGATTCCTTCATATGACGTCATCAGACCAAAAAAAAAAAATAAAATTGAGCACTGTTTGTGAGAAAACAAATGTCAGAATCGTGTTCGCCAGCAATTACTCATACTTTTGCACCACAAGTGGCGTACATTGGACAACTTTCAGATAAGTGAAACATTCCCTTTAAAGTTTAGCTGATTTTTTCATCGAAGTCATGTACAGCGACGTCACTAAATTCGCTATATCTTGATTTTTTCCTCGATAAAATTGCTTTATTTGTGCACAAAGGACGTCTAATTGATGTAAGGTGGCGTTGTTGGTTTGTAGTTTTTTCGAAAGTTTGTCAAAGAAGCGTCTTTTGCCCCCCCCATAACCCCAGTCAATGGTGGGTCAAATGAGCTACAATCTTGAAACGGGATAACTGTTACCATGGGTGCAGTTACTTTGTGTGCCATTGACAAAAGCTTGATCTATACTAAAGGTTGGAGTCGATCTCGGAGTTGGAGTCGGAGTCGGAGTCGACTCCGGAGGATCGGAGTCGGAGTCGGAGTCACCTGGAAACTGATTGACTCCGCAGCACTGTTTGGGAATACAGCATTACAGCATATTTGTGTGACGTGTGTAGCGCTATCAAATAACTATTCAATCATGGCCAACACTGCATTATGTACTGCTTCACGTTTGTAATATTACAACACTTCCAAGCATACATTCCTTGTATTATCAGCGAACGTTGGCGTAATCTTGTTGTGTGTGGATAATTTCTGACTACTGGCACATCAGTGGTCTCAGACCGAAGAGGAACTTCAGGGTGTTTATGTTAAAGGCATGGCTCCAAAACAGTCGTATATTTAACAGCCGCAACGGTAACTTGTTATTGTTCAGTGGGCTAGTACTCGTGGGTTGCAGCCAATGAAAGTCAACTAACTCTTGGTTTATGTCGATGCGTTTACTATTACTCAGTCTAAAGTCGGATTTCCAGCCTGTATTTATAGCTAGGTGATCCCTAATTAGGCGGAATTGAACATTTGTTTGCACCCGTTCAAGCAGAGATATTTTGCTGATAAGTACCCGTTATTTTCCCAGCACGCAAGGCGCTGACATGCTTCCGTGACGCCGTAGTATCGGGTTATCATTACCTTCCTGTTGTTGATGCAATTAGACTGTTTCCAGCAGAACACATTATTGGACGAGCTTGATTACAAACGGCATTGGTATCAGGCGCCGGGCTCGGTCATCACAACAGGATGTCATTGTTCCAGAGACCCGCCCACCCGAGCCCTGAACATTGTGATGCCTAGCACAATCGATCAGGTGATCCGACGTTTCTGAGGCTCCAGCTCCCACGACAGAGGCAGGTATGCAGCACCGCTTCAAATCAACAGACGTACACAGTACCATTGGCTTATCTATCCATTGTCCATTGGCTGCTTCTAAGCAAAAATCGTTTTTTAGCGCTTTGCGGTGATAGTTTTTTTTTTGCTTTAAAGTAGCTCATGGATAAGGTGAGCCAATGCGTCAATATATCAATTTGAAGCTCTCAGTAATGCGGTTTGAATGCATATAAGATCGTTTCTGAATTCGCCGTCAAACATACGCTAGAGGAGAAAATAAGCCGGACCATAGTGTGTGTGTACCACAGCAACTGCGGGTCTCTGTACCCCGTAGGTAGGTCTCGGTTGTGCTCGACTCATATTTTTAGACTGACTCGTCTCTGACTCATTTTCGAAGGGACTCTGACTCAACTCTGACTCTAGAAAGATATTTGTTTTAGTCGACTTAACTTTGACTCATGTGCTGTTACTCCTGACTCATCTCTGACTCAGGCGAGGGAGACATTTTTTTAGTAGACTCAACTTTGACTCATTTGTTTTTATCCCTCACTCAACTCCGACTCATGTAAAAGTTTCTTGAGTCAAATCATTTTTGACTCATGTTCAGCTGACTTCACGACTTTGATTCAAAATGTAAATGTATATTTGACCTGCAAAAACTCACTGGAATATTAAACATAAATAATTGTATTTATATTTACACTGGATCAAGGTACATTAATATTTAATTATCGTAAATATATACTGCATTGTAATGTATATTCAAATATTGCTATAATTATAATCGATAACCTTATCCTCATAATGCCATTTTTTAAAACCAAATTCAAATTAATGAGAGCTTTCGGCTTGCACCTTCGTCACTCGTCAGCCATAAATTCGTCAGCCATAAAATTAGCCATTTATTTATGGCTGACAAAGGCGCAGCCGAAAGTCTCATTATTGACTTTGTTTTTTAAGTATTTTGCATTATGAGGATAAGGTTATCGATTATAATTATAGCAATGTCTTACATTTCCCTCAAAACAGTGTTGAAATAATTACAAGATATATTCCAATATATTTGTTTCTAATAGCAAAAAATAATAATAACACATATAGATATGACTCTCAATATTAATAATAGAAGTAAAAAGGCTGTATTGAACATTCAAACGTTTCTTCTCGTTTGAATGTTCAATACTAGTGATATCATCAATAAACAAACGGCAATGAACAAACGTCAACAGGTCATGGGGGTTTCTATTATTGCTATGTATATATTAATGATATTAAACATTATAACGTTTATTGAAAAGCACCTGAACTCACTCCCCAACACTCAGGAACTTTCATGGACCACAACTTTATGATTTAGCTACTCCCAATTATTTCATCAGATGTGACTTTGACTCGTAAGGAGGATGAGTCAACACAGCTTTGACTTGAGAAGCATCCAGGTGACTCAACTTTAACTCAAGTGACATCCACGCGACTCGACTCTGACTCATCTCTGACTCAAGCAGCATTCATACGTCTTGACTCTGACTCAAGCTGCATCCATGCGACTCGACTCTCACTCAACTCAACCCCATTTGTCTGAAGTGACTTGACTCTGACTCGAGTTGAGTCAATTTTGAGTCAAATTTGACTCATGAGGTGGCGCTGGTAGGTGGCGCAGCCAGCAAATATGATAGGTGGCGCTAAAGTGGTAATCCTTTGACGGAAAATGTAAAAAGTTGTCTGTATACATATTACATAGGTCGTACAGCAGGAGGGAGCAGCACTAGGCGCGCACCTATACCACATAGTGCGTACTGCGTATAAACTTCTAAGCTATGTTGTGTTGTAGTATGCCACTTGATATCTGCAATGGGAATCACTGACACGATTCAAAATATTAACATCCTCACAAGCACATGAAACTATGAAATTTATGCCCCCTCCCAGGCCAGCGCCTGATTTCCCTCCGCTTTCAGTCCGGTTTGTAAACATCCTCACTTGACTGGACTCGTTCTTATCCGCAGGTCAGGTCAGGGCGCAAATCGCACAGTCTATCCCTTCTCCCACGTCCGACCTTCTCCCCAATGTCAGCGGCTCTCTTCCAGGTCAGGCAGGCTCTCCCTCCAGTAGCGGGTCTCCTCCAGTCAGCAGGTTTCTCTCTCCAGGTCAGGCAGGTTCTCTCTCCAGGTCAGCAGGCTCTTCCTCAGGCAGCAGGTTCGTCTCTCTCCAGAGTCAGCAGTTCCGGCTCTCTCCTCAGGTCAGCAGGTTCTCTCTCCAGGTCGCAGGTTCTCTCTCCAGGTCAGCAGTTCTCTCTCCAGGTCGCAGGCTCTCCCTCCAGGTCACAGGTCTCTCCTGTCCTCCCTCCAGTCAGCAGGTCTCTCCTGTCCTCCCTCCAGTCAGCAGGTCTCTCCTGTCCTCTCTCCAGTCAGCAGGTCGTCTCTCCAGGTAGCAGGTTCCGGCTTCTCTCCTCAGGTCGCAGCGTTCTCTCTCCGGTCAGCATGTTCTCCTCTCCAGGTCAGGCAGGTCCTCTCTCAGGGTCAGCAGGTTCTCTCTCCAGGTCAGCAGGTTCTCTCTCCAGATCAGCAGGTTCTCTCCTCAGGTAGCAGTTCTCCTCCAGGTCAGCAGGTTCCAGCTCTCTCCTCAGGTCAGCAGGTTCTCTCTCCAGGTCAGCAGGTTCTCTCTCCAGGTCGCAGGTTCTCTCTCCAGGTCAGCAGGTTCTCTCTCCAGGTCAGCAGGTTCTCTCTCCAGGTCAGCAGGCTCTCTCTCTCCAGGTCAGCAGGTTCTCTCTCCAGATCAGCAGGTTCTCTCCTCAGGTCAGCAGATTCTCCCTCCAGGTCAGCAGGTTCTCTCTCCAGATCAGCAGGTTCTCTCCTCAGGTCAGCAGGTTCTCCCTCCAGGTCAGCAGGTTCCGGCTCTCTCCTCAGGTCAGCAGGTCAGCCGCCTCTCCCGCTGGCCTCGGTATCGGGATGAGGGCGGGGCGGGGCGGGGCGGGCCGGCTAACCCTTTGCCGGCCGCAGTGCGCCGCTGACTGACAGGTGAGGTGTGTCCGTCCGGCGCCGTCTGTCGGCCCGTATAATCGCATTTCACACGCTCACAGCCGGTGTCCAGACACCTGTCCATCATGTGATCCAGTCGCTCCCACCCGACCTGTCCCTGTCTGCCCTCCTTCTCCGAGGGAGCGATAGCCCGCGGCCACGGAAGAAAGGTAAGAAGATGGCCCTCCTCTGGTCCCGCTCTGGTTTCGCGGCTCCGGTTCCCGGTCCCGTATCCCGGTCCCGTATCCCGGTCCCGTATCCCGGTCCCGTATCCCGGTCCCGTATCCGGTCCCGTATTCCCGGTCCGTATCGGTCCCGTATCCCGCCCCGTATCCCGGTCCGTATCGCCGGTCCCGTTATCCCGGTCCCGTTATCCCGGATTTCCGTATCCCGGGTCGTTATCCGGTCCGTATCGGTCCCGTATCCCGGTCCCGTATCCCGGTCCCGTATCCCGGTCCCGTATCCCGGTCCCACTTACCCAGTCCGTTTCCTGAGTCCCGCTTTGGTCTCGCTCCAGTTCCGCCTGCAGTCCCACGGCCAACTGCACTGGTAGGTACGATCTCACGGAGCACATTTTTTTAGGATTTTAGGAAGTAGTATCAGCACATTTTGTAGGATAACATAGGCAAGAGTGACTCAGAAACTCAGCAGTTTTGACGGCAGTGAATCAATGTTACAATGCAACCGCCGATGAAGGTCATTTAACACAAAAACATTTCTTGTAGGTATGTGTATTCTGCAAAAGATTGAGATGATATAAGGTCATTATCTCTCAAGGAACACATGCTGAGAAGAAACAAAGACAGATAACATATCAGTTTTGCAACATGAAATGCTCAAGACAGCTGACAGACCGAAGACCATGAGCGACCCTGCCACTACTTTCTCAACCGGTACCCTCCCACTGGAATTTTGTGTACCGCAAGGACTGCTGGATTCCACCATCATAAAGACAAGCCGTCAGTCCTTCTTCCTCAGAAGACCCCGCGGCGGGGACAAAGGCGACATTCATCGATGCCAGGGACAGCGGCCGGGTGACGGGTGAGCGACACACCTCAAAAGACGCGCCGCCGCCTGTCACAGCCTGCCGAATCTCTCATTGACGCGTCGAGCCCCGCCAGATGGCGCCGCGAGGATCGGGTTATGGAGCGTTTGTCAACTGCCGATAAAAGCCGCTAATGCCGGCTCGGTTTCATCGCCGCGACACGCGATCGCTCGATTCCTGTCCGCCTAGGGTTTCTCTCCGCACCTGGCGCAATTGAAACACACCCAGCTCGCGTTGCCTCGGGGGTGGCGGGGGGGGGTGGCATCGAATGGAGCTGCGGTGGGGGATTGTGAGGCGAGGCGAGGCTGGCGATCGAGCTCGTCAGCCTCCGGGATCCAGCTGCGCCGGACAGTTCAAACGATCTAACCCGCCCTCACCTCGGCTGCAGACCAGTCCGGTCCAATTAATCGCCGCTCATTCGACGGCGTATTGTGCACCGGGGCTGCTGACGCATTGTGCACCGCGGCGTACCATTCACCGGCGTCATTCACCGGAGCGCGGCGCCGAACTGGGCCAGTCGTCATCACCGGATCACCGCACCACCGGATCACCGGAGCGTCGGAGCGCGGCGTGTGACTGGTGAAAGGCTGCACGGCGCCGGTTTACCTGCGGTCGACAGATGGACAGACGTGATCTTGTTAGACCGCTCCAACGCCTCGCCAGCTGCCCCCGCGGCCGCGGCGGCGGTGATCCGCACGCGGACTGAGGCCCGGCAGAGGTGCCATATGTCACCTGACGGAGCAACCAGCGACAGAGGTGCCATATGTCACGTGACGGAACCACCAGCGACAAAGGTGCCATATGTCACCTGACAGAGCCACCAGCGGCAGAGGTGCCATATGTCACGTGACAGAGCACCAGCGACAGAGGGCAATGGTCACGTGACGGAGCCCAGCGACAGAGTGTCATATGTCACCTGACGGAGCATATGTCACCTTGACGGAAGCCACCAGCGGCAGAGGTGCCATTATGTCACGTGTGAGCATAGTGTCACCTGAGGAGCCATTATTGTTCGACGTGACGGAGCACCAGCGACAGAGGTGCCATAGTGTCTCGTGACGGAGCCACCAGCGACAGGAGGTGCCATATGTGTCCGTGAGGCAGCCCCAGCGACAGAGTTGCCATATGTCATCTGACGAGCACCAGCGGGAGCAGAGGTGCGGTATGTCACGTGACGGAAGCCACCAGCGGCAGAGGTGCCATATGTCACGTGACAGAGCCACCAGCGACAGAGGTGCCATATGTCACCTGACGGAGCCACCAGCGACAGAGGTGCCATATGTCACCTGACGGAGCCATATGTCACCTGACGGAGCCACCAGCGGCAGAGGTGCCATATGTCACGTGATGGAGCCATATGTCACCTGACGGAGCCATATGTCACGTGACGGAGCCACCAGCGACAGAGGTGCCATATGTCACCTGACGAGCGACCAGCGGCGAGGTGCCATATGGTTCACGTGACCAGAGCCACCAGGACAGGGGTGCATATGGTCACCTGACGAGCCACCAGCGACAGAGGGTGCCATATGTCACTGACGGGGAGCCTATGTCACTGACGGAGCCACCAGCGGCAGAGGGTTGCCATTTATGTCACTGATGGGAGCCATATGTCACCTGACGGAGCCATATGTCACGTGACGGAGCCACCAGCGACAGAGGTTCCATATGTCACCTGACGGAGCCACCAGCGACAGAGGTGCCATATGTCACCTGACGGAGCCAGCAGTCCAGCTGTCCACTGATAGACAGAGGAGACGACAAAATGTGGCCACAGCCAGGTCTGAGGTGAGATGGCCGCTGCCATACTGGGAACCGAGACGGTGGCATCAACCTGGCAGGCTTCATTGACGAACATGTACGCCTCTACTACATCGCAGCTGCGATCTCTTGCTGTATGTATGGAGAAAATATTGATCGATTAAGTGTTCCTTATTTAATTAAACAATCTTTCAACACCAGTTGTAGCCTGGAGGCTGGAAAGAGCGTCCATCTAAGATAGAGCTTACAAGCTAATTGCCGTTGACGGCTGCGCCTCCACCGTTGCGTGACGATTAATGAGACACATCATGGTCCAACTCTAAAAATTCTTACGAGCGTCCGCTGAGTATTAATGAGAGCCGAACGCCATGACCCGTTACCGTGCACGCCACGAGTGCACCAGGTGCATCAGGTGCACGGTGCACACGGCGGCGGGGGTGGCGGCGGTGTACCCAGCACGGTCAGGGTCTGTGGAGAGGGTGAACCCAGCACGGTCAGGGACTGTGGAGAGTTATGGGCAGATGCGCTCATCAGGCGCCGACTGCATCACACCGCTGACCGGCTTCTATACACGGGTGGTCGGTGGACCGCGCGGGGCCTGTGCTGCACGGTATCTTCTGTGGTGAAGACCAGTCAGTTCCAGTTTCTGATCCATGAGTCGAACGCTCATGCTATATCCACTACCAAGTCTGCCCAGCAGGGCAGCCCTCCTCAGTGGCTTTGGTGTTGGGTGGTGTCGTGTCGTTACTATAGTTTTAAAATTAATCGTATTTTTGTCGGTGCCTTCTGGCTTCTGCACACCCGCATTTGGGGAAAGCAGCTTAGGCTTCCATAAATACAGTGTTGGCTGTTCATGCTCTCAAGAGGGATGTTTCTAACCCGTTCGACCACACGTATCACATGTTACGACGTCAAAATGTCTCTTCCATGCCGCAGCACTCGGCACGATTTCTGCCTCCAGCTAACAGTGAATCCAGTGTTGACATGACAGATATTTACCGCATTCATCGCATTTATGTCGTTCCAGCGCGGTCTGCTGCTTGTGAAATTCCCGTGCACCGAAGCTGAAACCAGAGCGTTGTGAGAGCCCACCCTTCCAGCTGGAATACAACTGATCATTACGAACCACATGAACAGCGGTAATACAATGGTTCGTGTGCAGCGGAGCAGCACCAACTACCAGCCTCGACGTTCTGCACCGTTAATTGAATCATTCGTCTGTACTCTGTACTGATAGGAGAAACATGCTTGTACATTAAATAGTACTGAATATCACATGTGTTTGCAGTATTTTTCAGCTGATACTGGCCTACCAGTGTCGCTACCACGCCATGTCACGCGGAGTCGGCGAAATGATGCCCCACCATCAGTGCATGCGAGTCTGTGTCATTGTCCAATGTATACGCTGGCACCGTATATTGGAAGTCACAGCCCTCATGTTATAACCGTGATGCAAATGACCGTGACGCTATACATGAACGTCATGGGATATAGGACCGTCACGGGATATAGGACCGTCTCGTGATACATGACCGTCACGTGACGCACAGGACCACTCCGTGACACATATGAGCGACAGGTGACACAGAGGAGTGTCACAGGCTACCGGGACTATCACGTGACACAGGGCTGTCACGTGACACAGGGCTGTCACGTGACACATGGCTGTCACGTGACACAAATGACAGTCACCATTCACCGGGCATGTTACAGGAGCGCCAGGTTCTCTTCTGAGACAGAGCCGGGGTAATGGTGCACTGGCTGTCGGCCTGATCCACCTCAGAACGGGCTCGGTTGGCAGCATAGATTGTCACGGGCCCCAACCCCCAGCCCAGCCCAGCCTGCGCCCATGAGCACCAAGCCCAGGCCCAAACAAGGCCCAATCAAATTCATAGTATTGAGACCCATGCCCGGTACGGCCCATTCAGATTAAACTATGTAATTATTTTTTTACCAAATTTGCAATCATTATCCTAGCATATTAACTTGTATACTATAAATGTTAATAATATCACGCACCTGTGTGTTGCTGTGGATTTGGACTCATCGAACACTTTTCGGTCAAAATTGTCATATTGAATAGGACTTCGGATTGGACATGATTTTGGATTTTGAAATCTTACACCACTCTTACTTACCATGATTCCTTTTTCTCATATCATTGCCAAAGTTTGTTGTTTAAGTGTCCTATATCATTTATTAACATATTTAGCTGATTAAGCATCTGGATGCCAAGTAAAAAAACGCTTAGCGATAACTAAAATGGTCTTTTTCCATGTCCGCCCAGCACCCCTGGAAAGGCTAAAAATCCATACTAAAACCAGCCAATCGGAAGAATTGAGTTGGTGCGCCACACAGGGTGCACCCGATCCATGATCAATCACTACCGTAAAGCTGATCGTTCCTTAAGCGTAGTGACGTCCACCTCACTAGTCACGTGACATGGGGGTGCGCTGCCTAATCGACATGGTTTTCTGTAAAACGACCGGTATTTTGACTTATTTAAGCATATTCCTCATGTCTGGGTGTAGTTTTGGCCCTGGACATGCAAGGATAATTCAAACTGAGCATAATGTAAAGAGGTTGAAGCAGCGTTAGGTCATGTACTTTTCTCCGAATCGTAATTTGGCATTTCGAAAAAAATAATCATGCAGTGCCCGGAGTCCTAAAACACCGCACAACTCGACAAGTTTTTTCCAAAGTCGTTCTGTCGCACCACAGCGCAACTGCCGCCTTCAGTCGGCTGGGACTAGTGGAGCTTCAGGGAAAGCGCCGCCAGGGCGATTGCTGCTTCTGCGTTACAAAACTCCGCCGAACAGTTTTCTATCTAACCGTGAGCGTGGGCAGTTTATGATTTGGCGCATTATATACAATATATGGCGAACTTGAATAAGCGTGGTTCGACGGTTTTGTTTACATGCTTTCGATGTGTCTTCTTAAAGCGCAATGTCAAGTGCACGTTTATTCGTTGTGTCAAAGAGAGCGCAGTACGCTTGCACTTACTTCCGCGTGTCGAAAAAGAGCGCAATGCGTCAAAAACAAACTCCGCCTGTAGAGTAAGCGCAGTGTGCTTCCCAAGTGACAGCGTTGGGTCCGTCTTAGAGCACAATAATGGGATAATTGCGCCGATTTTTGACCTAGGTGTAATTTAAAGAAAACTATTTTGATCAATGTACACGGTTATGTGATAAAATATTGATATCGGCGTGATCGCTACACCTTTGGGAAAAACGTTTAAGAGTATTCAACACTAAGATAAGCCGGTTTTAACCAAAATCGAAATATCACAAATTGAGTTCAACATCCCAGGTAAGGTATATGCATACAACTTGGTCTGAGCGCGAAATGGGTGTTTCATAATTCAAGTACAAATAACATATTTTGTATTGTTTTAAACGACTCAGCGAGTATATGGTCAATAGAACATGACAAGAGCTTTAAAACGCACCCAGCCACAAATGAGTCCGTTCAGTACTAATGAAAATACAGCTTAAATCAAAATCAGTCGACCATTAAGACCAAAAATGGCCAGTCGACGTGAAGCGCAATATAAAGGGCTGAATTTGTAATGAGGCGCAATTTTTTCGTTAGCAACTTAAAACGGTGTCTCAATATTTCACCTGCGCTCTAAAGAAGGATTCCAAGTTGTTCATAAGCGCTCGGAATGTGACGCTCTTTCTTTTTGGGAAAATGAAAACGTCATTTATCAGTTGCTTTTCAGTTGTATTCTCAGATTTATGAAAGTGTACTTCGGCGCATTTTTAGTGGCATTTATGGCCAATGTCGAATTTGGGCAGAGTTCTTATTTGAGCGCACCATGTCGAATATAAGAGCAAAAATGTCGCCTTAAAGCGTAAAAGTATTCCCTGGTTGGCGGCTGTTTTACCCAGCTGGTGCATCTCCGCACCAGAGGCGGCGGGCCTGCTCAGTCGGCTGGCAGACTCTGTCAGCGCCTCTCCATTGGTGATAGTTCTACTGTGTGAGACCGGCTGTGGCCGACTGTGGCCGGCAGTGACCGGCTGTCTGTGGCCGGCAGTGACCGGCTGTCTGTGGCCGGCAGTGACGGTGACGGTGACAGGCGTGCGTTTTCGGTTTAGACGGTCTCGATGGTTTCGTGCTCACCGGTGACAGGCGTGGCGCACAGTGACGGTGACGGTGACAGGCCGTGGCGCACAGTGACGGTGACGGTTGACAGGCCGTGGCGCACAGCTGCGGTGACGGTGACAGGCGGTGGCCGGCACAGTGACGGTGAACGGTGAAGGCGTGGTTCGCAAGTGACGGTGCACGGTGACGGCGTGGCGCACAGTGCGGTGACGGTGACAGCCGTGGGTCGCACAGTGACGGTGAACGGTGACAGGCGTGGGCGCAAGTGACGGTGACGGTGACGCCGTGGCGCACAGTGACGGTGACGGTGATATGTGTAGTGGCGCACAGTGACGGTGACGTGACAGGCGTGCGTACGGTGGGACAGTTGAACGGTGACAGGCGTGGCGCAACAGTGACGGTGACGGGTGACAGGCGTGGCGCACAGTGACGGTGACGGTGACAGGCGTGGCGCACAGTGACGGTGACGGTGACAGGCGTGCGTCACGGTGACGGTGACGGTGACAGGCGTGTGCGTGACTCTGTGTGTGACAATGTGACAGTGCGTGGCACGCACCCTCCCCGGCGTGGTGTGTAGGTATGCGGTGGCCGGGGCTCGCAGCTGTTTTGCTTGGAGTCTGACCTCAATTGCACCAAAACAGTCCAAACAGCTGCGTCGCCGTATGTGGAATGGTGCTATGCGTGCCACCTACTGACACTGGTGAAGGGCTCGCCCCATGTTAAGCTAAGTTTGATAGTGGGAGGAATCAGCCATTCGAATGTCTTCCAGACCTACGTTTTGCTGAAACATCCGCTGTAAGATTAAAACCCGACTGAACACCAGTTTTGAGTTAAAGGGAATAATCCAACTGGATAGATTCGATAAAATGCTCTGAAATAACTCAACAGAGTACGCAGATAACGGTGCAGCTATTAACCCTGGCATCACGGGGGGCAAACAGCCCCCCCCCCGAGGTTTTTCTTGAATAACTTTTTACACAAAGAGCGCATCTTTCTGAAATTTTCATTTGCTGAGTTTCCAACAATTATACGTATTGTGTGCGAATTTCGTTAAAATTAGCGAAGGTTTTTGGGAGATAATGACGTTTTAATGACGTCATGTTCGTAAAAAAGCGGTAAATATTGGGAAAATAATAGAAAAAATCGTTTTGCAAAAAATCAAAAACGGAAACAAGAAAAGACGTAAAATGTTATTGTCTTTCAAATAGCAATTTCGAAATTGCATTTTTTTTTTTGAACCCCAAAAAGTCAAAACTGATTTTTCGGAAAAATCCCTACAAACAAAATTTTCAAAGATAACTTAATAACCGGCATATATGTGAGAGAACTGAGTTCGGAAAATATCCAAACCAAATTTCAAAGCAATATCTCTATTTTTGACTGAGTGATAGCTTCCTAAGTGTAAGAATCTGATGGCGTAGTTTTTTAATTCACTTTTTTGTCTTTTTTGCCAGATACGAACAAATAAAGACTTCTTTGTATTCAGGAGCTAAAATTGGTCTGAGGACATGCATTTTTATTTATATTTATCACTTTCTAATTTTGAGGTTTTCGGACCGTTTTTCCGGACGTGATCGAGTCGAGGTTGCTAATGCTAATCGCCCATAGCAATTATCATATATGGTGACGACTTTCGTTCCGAAGTGGTCATAAACTAACCCAGACCTAAAAATCGATGTATCGTCAGATAGCTAATTCAATGGCCAACATTTTGACGCTAACCAAATCATTTTATTTTCATAACTTTAATATTTACGACGGAAAAAGCAAAACCGCTATTTTTGGACGCTGTCGATTTTAGGTCATTCACTTGACCTGGAAGGTCACCCGTTGACCTGAAACAAAAACAAAATGTAAACCATCAGATTTCTTACATGACAGACAAATGCTGGTTTTTGCCGCGTTGCTCTATGTTACTTGGTTTGGAAGTTAACAGGGGGACTGTCAGCCTCCCCCCCCCGTACGGCGAAGGTAAGAAACGGTTACCGTAAGGCGAGGGTTAATTTGTCATAAAGATATGTGAAAATTGTGATGAAATACAATATTATACACCATGTCGTCATTTTCGGATGTACGTCACAAGCGCGTCACACCTCCCGAGTTAATGGTGAATCGAATCAGTCGAACAGTGCGTTGGCATGTGCGCCGCATTGAACGCCGCTCTGCCTCTGCCTACACACAACAGGTATGACTTCTTGTAGCACTTCCTTTGTGACGTCACATGGATTATATTTTGTGTGTGTGCCAACGAACGGAAAAACGGTTGTTTTACTCATATCGTTCCTGAAGAACAATTACACTTTCAAAGTAGATACCACAGGCAGGGCACAGACACTTTTCGGAAGGTATAAGCATGAACGAAGCAGATCAATGCTGAGGTCAATGTTACGTGACGCCACGGCTGCCCGCGGACAATGGTGGGTCATCCGTCAGCCCCAGAAAACTCATTGCGCTCCATTTATTCGGTGAGTGCGATTGATTTGCGCTGAATATGTGCTTATTTGTTCTCGACAAGTTTAGCTGAGAGTCGGATAGGCAGGACGTGTTTTGAGGCTTCCATAAAAGTATTGATTTTTTGTGCTCGGAAAAGTTATTGGACATTAATTTGCATACCAGAAGAAAGAGAAGATCAGGAAGATAATGTTTTGGTATTTT
>VOPJ01004048.1:0-17656 GCA_014673585.1 Semibalanus balanoides
GCCTGACACCATCCAAAACACTGGGGCCCTCGCTCGGCCGCCAGAGGGGCCCGCCAGGTCTCCAGGGGGGGCATGGCCCCCTTGCCCCCTCCCCTTGGCTACGCCACTGACAGTCAATGAAAGAGCCGTCTAACTCGCTTGAGCAGGCTAAACACCATTTTAAACCTTTTTGATCGATTTTTTTTTCGTGAATGCTGCTTAAACTCCAAGCGGTGGCATTTTGGATCTGCATTCAACGATATATTTTTATATTTATTTTTTATTTATTTTATTTATTAGATGTATTTTATACAAAATCGCCAGGCGCGATAAACGCCTCATGATTGGAAATAATTGATTGGCAAGGTAGGGGAATCAAAGCAGACTTAGTCAAGGCGGCACGATTTCTTTAGTCATCGCCACCGGTGGTTCACGAAAGTGCATCTGAAAAATACTTTGCTAATAAGCTGTTTTAAGCATGATAGCCGGAGTCGGAGTCGGCAATTTTACCAGGACTCCGACCCGACTTCGACCGAAATCACCGACTTCGCATTCGACTCCGACTCCGACTCCGACTCCGACTCCGACTCCGACTCCGACTCCGACTCCGACTCCGACTCCGTAGCCCTGCTTTATGTAATGCTGTAAAACGTCCCGAGCTGGTGCTGTGTTCCCTGGTAGGGACCCATAACATTGGTAAATATGAAGAACATCAACGTTATCTAAAAGAGTCTCGAAGAATATACTTGCCTAATCCAATAAATGACGAAGTTCTGGAGTTAAAAAAATACGTAATGTAGGGGAAATGTTCATATTAGCGACCTCTCCCCATTTGCGACCTCCCACCATACACAGAAATTGACAACCGTTATACAACTTAAGAAAATGCATGACTAAATCGGCCATGTGCGTTTTACCCGTTTCAGCCATTTTCTACTTGTGTATTTATATCATATATGGTAGTGCACTGCACGTGTGCTGAAAGAAAACACGTGTTTTTCTTATGCCGTTTAACACACTTAATATGTGCGTTTTTACTACTGCAGTACTTATTGAGAACAAAGTTTGTTTTGTTCTGAACTTTTTCATATATTATGGTTTATTTTTGTGTCGATTTCCTTTGGCATAGGTTGGTTGTCGTTATTTGGTTAATGGCAGACTTTGATTTGGAACACCTGGCATTTCCCTATTTGCGACCGTAGGTCTTCAGAGGGTTACCCGCTGATCATTAAGCTTAAAATTGACTCCATGGCCTTCCTTTGCGTTACGACTGGACAATCTGTTTTTTGAAATTTTGAGTCTGCCCCAAATAAGGAGTGACAATTGCAAGAAGCGGAAACTTTATATGGTAATATGAATGCATATTGCTAAAGTTTGGGAATGCTATATCAAGCCCGGTCGCAAACTGGGAACAGTTCCCTATTTGCGTTTTTTGCAAGGGCTTGCAAGATCGCAATTTGCGATTATAGGTATATACGAATGTGTGAATAAAGTAAGTCCATATATGGCTAGAAAAATGTTCACCTTTCCCACGGTCGTAACAACGACAGCACAATCACCAGCGCGCTTCAACCTAAGGGGGTCGCTAATCGGAACATTTCCCCTATCGCTTAAACTTGCATCTTCCTCAACCAGCTTGAGGGGCTCTCGGCCAGCTTGATGGGCCCTCGGCCAGCTTAAGAGGGCCCTCGGCCGGCTTATGAGGGCCCTTGGCCAGCTTGAGGGGCCCTCAGCCACCTTGAGGGGCCCTCAGCCAGTTTTAGAGGGCCCTCGACCGGCTTGTGGGAGCTCTCAGCCGGCTTGAAGGGGCCCTTGGCCAGCTCGGGAGGGCCTTCAGCCACCATGAGGGGCCCTCGGCTAGCTTAAGGGACCCTTGGCTAGCTCGAAGGGGCACTCGAACAGCTTGAGGGGGCCTCAGCTACCTTGCAGGGCCCTCGGCCAGCTTGAGGGGCTCTCGACCGGCTTGGGGGGCCCTCGGTCAGCTTGAGAGGGCCCTTGGTCAGCTCGAGGGGGCTCTTGGCCAGCTCGAGGGGGCTCTTGGCCAGCTCGAGGGAGCCCTTGGACAACTCGAGGGGACCCTCGACCAGCTTGAGAGGGCCCTCGGTCAGCTTGAGGGTGCCCTTGGCGAGCTAGAGCCCAGCCAACAATTAACTTGGGCACTGATCGGGCACCATTGTGCCCGATCAGTGCCCAAGTTTATTGTTGGCTGGAAGGGTTGGCTCAGCCACCCCACCTTGAGGGGCCCTCGACTAGCCCAAATGGCCCAAGGGGACCCTGGAGATCCTCCTTGGCTACGCTTTTGATGTCATGTTAAAAGAAGGTTTCAATAATATCTCTTCAAAAATTATGATAAGCAACTCAATAAACCTCATTATTTAGGGTATTACATATTTGTAATCGCCACGGACATTTTGCAGCGAAATAGCCAAGCTACGTGGACTTAGCTGCCCTGTTGGCCAGCTGACTGGAAGCTCAATATTTTGTATCGATTTCGTTAGGACGTGTAGGCATTAGCTGCTTCAAACTCAGTGAAAATTTAAATTGGAACATTTTGTAACCAATATTTGTGGAATCTTATTCAGGGTTAACCATCATATGGGTGTAAATAATTATTTTTTGACTTTATTTTTGCTTCAAAAGTCAGTCTTGAAATCGATAGCCCGTGTCCCTTCGGCACCGTAAACAACTCAACATGGCGAAGAAAGCCGGTGTCTCCGTTAAAACAGCGTTAAATTCCCCTTCAGGGATAACAACGCTTCTTACTTTTGCAATATTGGCATTAGCATGTGTGGCGGGATTTTCTAGCCGTTTGTTTGCGGTGATTCGGTTCGAGAGTATCATCCACGAGTTCGATCCATGGTATGTATGCAATTGTGCCGCGCTTGGCTCATTCGAGAGATTCCGGTTTATTCGCAATTTGCGCAAGTATTGGTGATGCTGATGATAAGCATCACCAAAAAACTTAATTTATACAAAATGTATCATTGCAAGCATTATAATTTTACCCACTTAGGTATAAAATCAGAGTTTTCCTAACAATGAAATTTTGATAATACCAGCGCAGGTACCACACAAGCTGCCATGTCACTGCAGAGAAGTTTATGGAGAAAGTTTTAAGATGCCATGTTGCACCACTGAGTTTTCTGGATAACTCATTTGCTTTATGCCATAGAGTTAGATTTGTCTACAAGACAGTCTGGGGGTCTGGCGCTGGGGCAACAGCCATCCCGGTAGGACTTCAGCAGAGTGAACAGAGCTGTCTAAACTTGGGTAACTGTGACAGTAATTGCTGTAAAGGTTAGGTCAGGTTTGATTATGTGACTACAATTGTTTCTACCATCACTATTTTGGAAATCATCCCAAAAATATATATAGTGAGAAGTGGCATCTTGAGAATTTCTTTTAGAGTTTTCCTGCAGTTACATATGGCAGCTTGTATGGCACCTGTACTAGTAATACCAAAATTGTATTATCCACCTATGGAGCACGGTGGTCATCTCTTTAAATCCAACACTCTTACCTGGTTAGGTTCCTAACTGTCAGAGAAAATGGCAGTTTGGATGGGAAGGAGTTTGAAGTAATGCTGAGACCTAGATGCCGCATCCCATGTAGATGGTTCTAAGTTGGGCACCAATTTTTGGCCGGAGTTGTGTGTCTTCCAAACAGATTGTCAATAAGATATGCATTTCCTACATGAATATGCCAGGAGTATTTAATCAGACGCACATCACATGAATTTATAACACCACATAACATCAACAAACACATGCATGTCTACACAAAGCCAAACAGACTGACATGTGCATGTGCTTCTACCATTATCTCAAAGGTAGTCAAGTGAATATATGTGCCCAGGATGCTATCATATTCTTAACCCACTATTGACAGAGTGGGGAATGTGTGTGTATGGGCGCCACATAACTTTACAGTTGAGGCGCCCTAAAACCCAAATCATCATCATCATCATCATCAGAGTGGGGAATGTGGTTGAAAAACACCCCCTGAACAACTTTTGCAACTGCTCATAAACCAATAGACTATTAATGTGATACTTTGGGTAGCTTCTTATCTGTCAATTTCACATCTTTGGTGTGAAGATGAAGACTTGTGTTTAATTTACCTATAGGTATAGGATATTAAATACCATCACTGACTCATTACTCACAAGTTTGGCTCAAAATCAGCTAAACTTACGGTCAGTATGAAGTCCATATTTTGAACAAAAATTAAAAAACACCATAGATAGCAAATGGCAAGGGTTATGAAATGACTATCTTGTATTTGAGAAAACTTTGTTTTTACCCCTTAAATAGAAAAATAAAAATCATCAAGTTTGTATTTTAAAAAATGCACAAAATCAAAATTTTATAGATATTTTACAAATGGGATATATACTAGAGAACCACTTTAGGTGATTATGACATATTTTGTTATATTTTTCAGTTGTTAATAATCAGCTACAAACAAATAACATTACCATTGCATTTCTGAGGTAAAACTGGTTCAGTAACATGCCTTTTGTATTTATATTGATAAATTTCCCATTTTGACCTTGTGACTGGACCTTGACCTGAGCTTGATGCTAATTTCACCCAGTGTCCCAAAATTGCATTTTTGCTTGGGTGTCTGAGTGGCAAATTTGAGCCCTTATAGACCACAAGAGTGGAAAATTTTGCACAAAATGGTATAATATTTATTTGATTTGAATGAGAATAGCAGTAGTTTTCATTGAAATAATCAATTTTTGTCAATATCTAAGTCAATTCAGAGCCAATATCACTATTCTTAATTTGTGAGTGGAAAACTCGGTCCCCAAAAATGGGGAATGAGAGTGGTAAAATATTTACATTTGGGTGTCATTTCCCACCCAAATTGACACATTTTGGGACACTGATTTCACCTTTATGAGGTTAGGTGGTAAAATGGCTATGATTATCAAATTATAAATATAAGTGTAAAATAACCCATAAAACATGTATCATTACTTGTATAGACATTTTGCACATAGTGACATAGTCTTGTGACCTGTCCTTGACCTCAACCTTTACCAACAGTATCACTTCAGCTCATGTGAGAGCAAAGTGACCTTAGCAGTCGACGCGCCCTAAAGCCCCAATAAACAAACAGCTCATGTGAGATGTGTACACCTTCCAGATCACCAGGAGTGATCATGGTCGAAATCGTTGGCTTTGGATGGAAAGTATGGCTCATACATCAATTTCCTCAGTTTTCTACCTTTGACCTGATTATGACCTGACATGTGATTTTAACCCAATTTGATAATTTTAAGTATGTTTTAGATGTGTTTCATTGAGAGCTTTTGAATGCTGCCTTGTGCGTCTCACTACGATCATTGGTTCGAAAGATAACCATGGGGTGTTTCCCCCTCCCCCAGTAAATGTCGTTCGGCTGAGACCCCAGTCAAGGGCGAGTTACTAAATGATGCCTTATTGAAATGCTCTGGCACCACCCCTTTCCTCTCTTGCCTGCTGCATTGACAGTTTCTCGTGGGCATATTCGCTTTAACCCTTGTCCTACGGGAGCGTTTTTCACCTTCGCCCTACGGGGGGAGGGCCTGACAGCCCCCCCCCCTGCTAACTTCCAAACCAAGCAACATAGAGCAACGCGGAGAAAAACAGCATGTTGCCTGTCATGTAAGTAATCCGATAGTATATATTTTTTCAGGTCAACGGGTGACCTTCCAGGTCAGTTGAATGACCCCAAATTGACCACATCCAAAAATAGCGATGCTGCTCAGGCCGTCGTAATTAATAAAGTTATGAAAATAAAATATTGTTAGCGTCAAGTTGTTGGTCTGTGAATTTAGCTATCTGCCTGTAATACGATGGTTAGTCTGGGTTGCTACTTGACCTCTTATCACGGAGAACTTCACCATCGATGATAATTGCGATGGCGTTACGGATTTGGCAACCACGACTCGATCACGATGGCGATTGGCCGCGGGGTGTGCGTGAGCTGGTGGCTTCCAAGGTTTTGTTTATTCCACTCCGGGTCGACGTTCGTTGAACACTAAAAACTGGAGTCGCCGGCGCGCGCGGTGAGCGTGCTCTAAAAACTGACTAGGCGGCGGAGACCTGGCGCTTTGTGCGCCTGAGCAAAAGGAATAGTCTAGACTACTCGGTATAGTTGAGGAAGCTCCAAACTTAGGCATTGGTCACTTTGCACCAATTCTGGGATTGTAAGTTCGTCCTGTATAGTGACAATGATGAAGAATCTTACAAAGACATAACAGCATTAACGTCCAGGATGCGATCAAAAACCTAAGAAGTATTATAATATGATTACATGCAAATAAAAGAAGGCATGTTCCGAATAGACCATTTTGCTGCCTGATGACAGAAAGGTAGGCGTATTTGTGCGTTTAGCAACAAAAGTCAAAGAACTGTGAATGAAAAATGACTCATTAATTTCTTACACTTAGAAGCCTTTCCATCACTCAGTCCAAAAATAGATGAATGCTTGCAATTTGTGTTTTGGGTATGTTTTCATTAGTGTCTCTCACATATATTCCTGGTTTTCAAAATATCTTCGGAAATTGTATTTATGCGGATTAAGATGAAAAAGACTTTGGCGGGGTCAAAAAATCGAAAATCCAAATGTGTCCATATGAAAGTAAATCTGTATTTACTCGGCTTAGCTGTTTTTGTTTTTGCATTTTGCAGCAAAACTCTATTTCGATTGATTGATCAGAACAATTATTTGTTTTACGGGAATTATGGACGGTCATCAAAAACTCGATTATCTTGCAAAACCATGCTGACCCATCATGTTGACTAGTGTACGTATAATTGTTGGTATTATCAGGTACTGCAAATTCCAGAAAGATGGCAGCATGTGTGAAGAGAGTATGTCAAAAAAACCTCTGGGGGGGCTGTCGAGCCCCCGCCCGTGAGGGTTGAGGTTCAAGGAAATAGTGTCACCTTCAACATTGGTTTTACACTGAGGATAGCATTTTAGTCCTGTGTTAAAAATCAGCCTAACTGAATGTTCTTGTGCTGAAAGGCTCTTCCAGCCGAAGTAGATTTGTAACTGTTTGTCGAAGATTTGTGGTCCTGCACACCCTGGCAGATGCTATTGTGGTCTCACACGAACTGGACAGAGGCTGTACACTGTACATAAAGTCTACTGCACTCTAACATTGCCATCTGATTGCTTGACCGCGTTTGACGTTCGGAGATACGCCAGGGAGTATAGTATTGATACATCAATATATTTACTCCCGTTCTGTCGTGACATCGGCGCGATGTATGGCTATTTTTGACATTATGAAAATAAGTTGTATTTGAAAATATAATCAAAATGTGTTTGAAAAAATCAAAAGTGAACTATTTCCTTTAATATGTATTTGGTTATGGCAAAGTTAATGGCTATGCAACTAATACTATACCCAGAGAAAAGGCACACTTCTTGGCAATTTAACTAAACTTTAAAGTTATTCTGATTTTGGAACCTTTTGCTATCAATGAGCCAATCAAAATAGTACATGCGACTGTTTCCAGGTGTTAATGTGGTTACCATTTCACTCATTTTACAACTTTTTCTCACTTTTCTATCTCATCTCACATCTCACTTTTTACATTTACAGTTTTACGGTTGTGGCACCCTGTAGGTGCTATATAACCACAATAATTGTGGTGTCCTGAAACCCCAATACACCACCACTATGCCACTTGTGTCACCCCAAAGCACCAATCATCAAAATACATTTACAGCAGCACATAGTGTAGAAATGAGTTTTGCATCAATAGCTTTTGAAGTTCAAGGGATCATTATTGCTGGTAGCCTCAAACCATGCTTGTTGGTTTGTTACTTCATTAGCATGTTTTGAAAATAGAGTAGGGGAGAGTACCCACCAGCGAACATGGTGCCTACAGTGAACAGGTGCCCCTCCAGCCTATATTAGTAATGTGATAATTACACCGATGTCGGTGGTAGTAGCTGACGCCAAGCGATGCTGTTTAAAAAGTGGTGAACAGCTGCAATGGCTGCTCTCATTTGATTCTGTCGGGATACGAATAGTTAAATATTGTGTTTGCCGTTTCATTTTTGATTAGCGTTTTTGCTTTTCAGAATCGTTGTATTTTTATATTTAGTGAAACTAACTTTAGTGACACCTTTTGCGATTTACATTGAATGATGTAGATGTCATAGTTTGCAACAGCCATTTATTTTTTTCCTCAGTTTTTGTTTTGTTTTTCAATATGTTGTATGCCCACCAGTGAACAGGGTGGGTGCCCAATAGTGAACAAATAATCATTCTGGTGGATCCTTATTTATTTAATTTGCACGTCCATCAGGTATTTCCACACGAATAGGGCTATTTTGATACGCTTCGTCAATTACATTGGTGAAACAGCAACATTTGCGTGTAAAAGTGTTAAAGGGAATGTTCACATTAACATAAGATTTGAGTTGAGATGGCCAAGTTGTTGGAATTGCCATTCGAAATTAAGTATTGTAGAAATTAAAAACACCCAAGAGGTCTAATCGAAAGGTAAAATTTGAAGTTCGTTTTGAACATCTGGCAGAAAAATAAGGCCCTAGTTGTATATAGGGTAGCCGCTTAAAGCCGATGTCGTCATCTCTTTTTATCAATGTTGGATGAAAGTAGACTTGTTTTACATTTGGTTATACATTAGCCAATACAACTAGTCCATATCATATTGCCAGCGTGAAGGTTTTTCTATTTCCAAAATTCTTCGATTATGCGTCACTAGCCCAAAATACTAAAAACTTAGTTTTTTCATGAAATTGAGCACTGGTTTTGTGAGTAAACAAATGTCAGATATCGTGTTCGGCAGCAATTATTCATATTTTGCACCAAAGCGGCGTACATTGGACAACTTTCAGAGAAGTGAAACATTCCCTTTAAGAAGCAGCGTCATTAGATCAAGGTGCTTCAGTCAACATTTTTATAATATAACGTTTAAACGTACACACACTATGACGATGTAGATGATTATCAATGGCATAGCGATTGTACAGTTGGATGCACGTGTCGTTCGTGTCCTCTTTGCGCGTCCCTATTTCTTTGCACCCACGGCCGGCGGTACCATTGGGACACTTTCAGACGAGTGAAACATTCCCTTAAGAAGGCAGCGCTCATTAGTCAAGGTGCTTCAAGTCCACATTTTTATAATATAACGTTTAAACGTACACCACACTATGACGGATTGTAGATGATTATCACTGGCGAATAGCGGATTGTACAGTTGATGCACGGTATATGAAGGTGCGCTTTCCATCGATTGTTGCGAGACGAACAAGCGATAAGTGAGATGATTGTCGCGCTTTTTGCATGCCAGATTGATGCTGTTAAAATACAATTTTGAACCCGCAGTCCGGTCGGTTCCAGGCCTCAGTGATAAAATATTGTGCATCTACATAAATTAAATAAAAATGTAGCCAGTTTGGAAAACAGTGAGGCCAGCCTAACCCCTTCAGGACATCTGAGACATGATCATATTTCCGGCGACCGGAGATGACTCTTGCAGCAAAGTTGAGCACCTTTAGCAGCAAAGTTTTTTTTAGCAGCAAAGTTTTTCCTTTTGGAAAACCTAAGCTTGTCGAGAGTGAATGCAGGAGATAAATTGGTAAGGCTGGTTAACTCCACGAAGGGCTCCACGGCCAGGACCAAAGGAATCATCACGTTCCATGAGGACCCACTCTCGTTACAGCATTCAGAGTTGTTGTTTTATTATTGTGAGTGTCACAGCACAGATTGTCAAGTGGTCGAGTGTCAATTGGATTTCAACCCAAGCATCCAAGTGAAGCATGCAAGCAGAAACACCCATCACTCACCTTTCATGGTGGAAGTCGCTATTCACTGGTTGATATTTCCCTGTTCATGTCTGTACCTCCCCTGTTCACTGATGGATACCCATGCCCACCAGTGAACAGGAAGATCCCAAAAATGAAACTTGCTTATAACTCACATGTAGTATTAGGTTAAATTAATTTGCTTATGGCTATTCCTTGGTAGTAATGTAAGGAATTTATACACGAAGTTTCAGATCTCCAGGACAAAACGCAAAGCCAGTAGACTGATTTTTAAAAAGGGGTGTTCGCTGGTTGGCACTCTCCCCTACTTTACCAAAAGACAATGTCATGGACAGCTTTTGTGCTTGCAGAATTTTCATTTCTGGTTATTATGTATAGTGTAGGTACCGCAATTGTTAAGTTCCATATCATTGGTTGGGCGCAAATTGACCCAAAGGTGTCCGCGCGCCCTTAAACCCCAATAAACAAGCAAACATATCATTGGTAGTTTTCAACAAACGATATTCTTATCTTCTGAAAATTATGCATTCTTCTTTGCTACAGACTTTTGAGATAAACTTAGATAAGATAAGAAATAAGTTTTAGCTGATCTGCACATCCATTTATTCAGCTGAAAGCTGCTTGTAAAAAGTTGCAATTTGTTGGTAGCACTGTAACTTTTGATCCGTGATGTGGAATATGAAACCTAAAACTTGCATGCAGCTTTATCTTCCAAACTGAGTAGGTCATAATAAATAGTTCAATAAAATAGTGGGTGGGTAGGGTCCTGTGCACGTGCAATGTGCATTTGTATCAGCCACAACAAATTCAACTTAGTGCAGGAGCTAATTTTTGGAATCCATGCAATTCAAATATTTTCACTAAACAATATCCTGTTCTTGAAAGAAGAAGAAAAAAGTGAGAGAGTTGGCAAGATTCAGTATTCTACAAAATAATATGCATACTACCACTCTGATCACCCATATATAAAATGCATGAAGGAGTGTGTCTACTCACATCGGTCATGTGGAGTTGTTGACACTGGTCTATAGAACATATTTT
The DNA here is from genome assembly GCA_014673585.1 of Semibalanus balanoides. Taxonomy (NCBI): domain Eukaryota; kingdom Metazoa; phylum Arthropoda; class Thecostraca; order Balanomorpha; family Balanidae; genus Semibalanus; species Semibalanus balanoides. The sequence goes on from VOPJ01004048.1 coordinate 10,822, forward strand.
TCGGAATTTAGCCTTGTACTTCATTTCTCCAGATGCACTCTTATTGCTGAGATATTCCAAATTCGCCAAGATCATGCTGGCAGCACAAAATTATCGATATTCGCCAGAGAGCTTTCGCTACTAAAAGCATTGCCCTTAAATTAAAACGCTAGCATATATTGTTAGCGCTGGCCAATAGAAAACAAGTCGTGTGCAGTGCACTGATGGCAGCTGCTGAATAGAGCCTCGATAACTATTTTACATTGTTCGCATGCGCTTGTTTATTGTCTTTGGTGCGCCATTATAGGTAACATCTTCTTTTCTCTGTTTATAGTGGCAATCGTTTATGAGTTTTGAAACAAAACAAATGCAAAACAGAATATAGGTGAAAAATCAACTAAAGGGGCTCCAGCCGTGAATTTTATCGTAACCAATGATCAAACCAATAGCTTCTTACCATAATATAAATATATTTGACATTCCAAAAATAGGCACATTAGCTTTAAGAACAGTATAAGAGTGTACATTGTTTATGACAACTGTTTCCAATGCAAATATATGGTGTCAGGACTTCTGACTTTTTCAATTGTCTCTTTTGGTACTATTCTTCAAAGGTGCAATATTAGGTGTGTTGAGGGAGGATCATGCCATTTATGTTTGGACTTGGTCTCTGCAGTATTCACTTTTCTGAATGGCCACATCATCAAATCACTCGCCCGGCATTTGTCACCCTCCACAGGTTTAACTACCGATCCTCACCCAGCATTTGTTACCCTCCACAGGTTCAACTACCGATCCACGGCGTACATGGTGAAGCATGGCTTCTACAACTTCCTCAACTGGTTCGACGACCGCGCCTGGTACCCGCTGGGCCGGATCGTGGGTGGCACCGTCTACCCCGGGCTGATGCTGACCTCAGGCCTCATCCACCACACGCTGGACCTGCTCAACATCCCCGTCCACATCCGCGACGTCTGCGTCTTTCTCGCGCCCATCTTCAGGTGAGTCAGACTGGCGTGGTGTTTGCAGTAGGCTGAGGACTGGATGGCAGAGCGAGAGTTCAGTAGGCTGAGGACTGGATGGCAGCGCGAGAGTTGCCTCGCTTGCTCGGTGTCCTTCGCTGACGGCTGGATCTCGGCAGGAGCCGAGTGATAGGTGACTCATTATTCGGTTCAGGACCGACGGATCAGTGTTGTGTTTCTTTTTGTGGAGGTTCTTCTGGCATTATTAAGACAGCAGTGGAGTCGGCAGTCAAGCTACTGACCGACTTTGAGCCAGTGGTGGGATAAACATGCATTCGGAGGTGGTATAGTGGTGATTTTGTCCCAGCACAGCATTTACTACTGATGAGACAGCTGTTGTTTTGTGCTTTCTTATTTGTTTCTGACAAAGTTTGCTGCTCATTAGGACAGAGCTGCTGTCCTAATGAGCAACAAACTTTGTCAGTAAGTGTCGACATAAAGCTCTTTATGTCGACACTCACATAGGTGCTGCTCTAAGATGCAATGAGGTTCGGAGATGCAATGATGTTCATATTGTAATTATTTATTTAAATGATCGACTGGTTCATGGTAGACGGTAGTGTTATGTAATGTGCAATTATCAGGTGATCCTTACTGTGTCCCTAAATTTGTCGATTTGGATGGGAAATAACACCCAAATGTGAATATTGTATACTCTCACTCCCCATTTTGGGAGTGAATTCTCCACTCCAAGCTTATGAACTGTGATAATGATTCTGACGAATATTAACTCAAAGTATATGATTTAAACGGAAACTACTGCTTTCATATTCAAAACAGAAATCAATGTTATACCATTTTGAACGTAATTTTCCACTCTCATTGTCTTTTTTGGCTTCAATTTTCCACTCAGTGACAGTGACACCCACGCACAAATCAAATGTTGTGACACTTGGCCCGTATGAAATGAGAGCCTGTGACTGTGATCTGTATGTGATCTGTATGACCTCTGCATGAGTTGGTCTGAGAGCCTGTGACTGTGGATCTGTATGACCTCTGCCATGAGTGGTCCGAATGTCTTCCGTGTGTCTGTGATGTGTCTGTGGATGTGATACCGGCCTGATCCTCTCTGGACCATTTGGTAACCGCCCCTGCCCCTGCCTGACCCAGTATTGTTCACTTTTTACCCCATCATGAACCCCATTCTATGATCGACCCACCTCCTCCCACTGGCAGCGGCCTGACGTCGATCGCCACCTTCCTGCTGACCGAGGGAGCATCTGTGATCTGAACCTCACTCTCCACTGGCAGCCGGCCTGACGTGATCGCCCAACCTTCCTGCTGACGAGGGAGCATCTGTGATCTGACCCCACCTCCTCCCACTGGCAGCGGCCTGACGTCGATCGCCACCTTCCTGCTGACGAGGGAGCATCTGTGATCTGACCCCACCTCCTCCCACTGGCAGCGGCCTGACGTCGATTGCCACCTTCCTGCTGACGAGGGAGCTATGGTCGACCGGCGCCGGCCTGTTCGCCGCCTGCTTTATCGCCATCGTGCCCGGATACATCAGTCGGTCCGTGGCAGGAAGCTACGACAACGAGGGCATCGCCATCTTCGCCCTCATGTTCACCTACTTCCTCTGGGTGAGTAGGCTGATGCTGGGCAATCACCATCTTCGCCCTCATGTTCACCTGCTTCCTCTGGGTGAGTAGGCTGATGCTGGGCAATTATCACCTTCGCCCTCATGTTCACCTGCTTCCTCTGAGTGCAGCTCTTCTCCCCCGATGTATGCCGATGTACTCGATAGAATCTAAACGCAACATGACCAAGAAATCGTCGCGCCCTAACTCTAAATAACAGAACTTGACACGTTAAAGTGTGATGTTCGTTCTGTGCCGCGTCTTTCGTTATTCCCATGGTTTGTTCTCTGCTATCGGGTCCCACATCCTCGTTTGTTCTTTGTATAAAGGCTATGCCTCCGAATGGCTCACACTAGGATCGATTGATGTGATCCATTGTAAGAGGTACGTTAGAAAGATTGTTTAGTCGGTAGGACGTATAATCACAACAGTGGGTTCCCTTTTCAATGGAAGGTTCATTTCTCGGGCAACAAAAGTTGTATTCCTGCGGGAAAGACCATAGAGATTTTTCCGTCGGCTTATGGAATGGAAAAATGCCACCGTAATTAATTCTTTTTTCCACCTCGCAAAAAATATTCCAAGCGGAGTTGTTCACCTCCGTCCAAATAGAAAAATAAAAACGCATCGCCACCGCCACCGCTCATTAATGAGATGGCACTGGCAATCAAGCTCGGCCACAGTGGCAGCACTCGCTAGGTCCGGCAACCTGCACTGGCATTGTCTACTTTCATTATATATTGACAATATTTAACCCGAACTGTGCTGAGCTTCGGCATGGAGACCGGCAAGCTGAGTTCAGATAAAGCTTCAGGCCCGGACCCGGCTCTGTGGTCTTGAGAATTTGCTGTCTTATCAACACCATTATTTAAACTGATGTTTAATTTAGTATTTATGCATGTCATTTGAAGAAGACAGTAAGGCCTTTTTAAAAAACACATTATACTGAACAAACATGCATAAATACTTGGTTACATTAACCAACAATGGCAAGAGGAAATGTACAAAGAGTTGTGTTTCATTGGTAGTAATTTAGTAGCCTCGTAAAAAGTGGAGGTATAAACGAGGTCGATTGACACTGGCGGATTCTTAGCCCCAGTACCATAATCTCCGATCGCTACGGAAATGGGTGCCTCAGTTGTTAGATCAATCGATTATCTATATTTTTGCGGAAGTTTCATCAACATCCTCAAATATTCGTCGAAATCTTCAATTTATCGACTTACATGCACTTTCTTCGATGCTTATGTACCCCAGATAGAAGGCTAACGATGTGTAAGGTTAAGTAGATGCAAAAGAATAAAGGGCCTTCAACAAAAAGTAATTTAGTAATTATTGGGGCTGCCTTTATTTTTCATAATTACGGTGAGTTCCTCATCATACTTTCATATCTTGTGTGTTTTTTTTTTAAAAAGTAGAGTTTCCCAAATGCCAAGCTAGCTTCCGGCAAGAAATGTTCAGGTGTGTCAAGTGAACCCTGGAAATATGTGAAGATAAAACTTGACAAAAGAACGCGTTTTCCCAGACCTTTGCAATTTTTTTTTCTGATTCATCAATTAATTGATTGTTGTGTCAGACTTCTTATTGTTTAGGGATATTCTAATTGTTAATAGGACCAGTAAATGTCAACACTATTCCAGCGAATATCGACCTTCGCAATTTACCTCGCCGTTTTCATGGGTGTTGGAAAATTACCCAGCGGCATCCACTGATATCGGTGGCGCACCAATGACGATTATTTGGCGCAACTCAATGCATTTGCTACAGTGCAGTTTCGGTGGGCAAAATTCAAGGTTGATTGACGTGGTTCTTGGTACCCGGAGCGAGGAAGTGTTTTAAATGAATTAATTGTATTGTTTTTGCAAGAAATCGTGGATTATATCTTATCTATTTAAGTTCGATTCAACCCACGAAGAGCAAAGGGTAGTTTTTTCTCTGAAAAGTTAAATCATTCGTCTGGCAATTTTACCTATAAGAAACCATGGACATTGATTAACTTGTTATTGTAGACGCAATGCAGAATGCTCTGTAAGTCTACATTTTTGCATTTTTAATTAAGCCTAACTATTTATTTATGTGGTTTGGTTTATTGGCATGTCGTTGGTGGCAAATCCACTTAATCATTAAACTTATTTTGGGGTAAAATATCATTATCTTCTTATAATGAAATAGGTCTTGAACGTTGAGTTACTCTGTTAGATATAATAGGATCTGGCACAAAAACTAATATTTTTTGTGTGTGCTTGGCTTACATATTCTGATTTATTGAAGCTTTTACATTGTTTTCATGTAATTATGTTATTATTTTGCACTTTCTTGCTGTGGTTAGCTTTTGTTGGTTCATTGCTGGGTTGGCCTGAAATTTCCAGAATGTTTACTGGTGTTGTGTTGATTTCAATTTGTGTGCGGTCCTGACAGCTGCACGCCAACATATGCGATATGTGGTTTGTTGAGACATTTTCACTCAAAGCCCTGCCTGTCAGAAATAAGGGTCACTAAAAGCTGCAATGCTGCAGTATGGCAGCATTTCATAATGAAACGGTTTTAAATGTCAGTGATGTTGATATAATTATATATAAAACAATGACACGATGAAAACTATGTATATTCAATTAACTGAGGTAGTACATTGTGGTAACTTCATGCGTATCAAACAAGTTTACATTATTAAGCCAATTTTTATTCATTTCTACCTCCTGAGCCATCCTGAAACTACCTCATGACCCCTGCTGAAAAGCATTTTCAAGAAACTGCTCAGCATACCCCCTGAGTAGCTTGCTCCTTGCACGCTCTGTAAAGTCGCTTCTGCCTTTGGTCTGGTTCATGCCGTGCGCTCTGCCCGTCTTTGACCGTGCCTCTGTTTCCGAACTGAGCCGTGCCCTTGCCATGCCGACCTCTCCTCTCCACAGCTAGAACCGCCCTCGCCCCTCCCAGCCTCCAGCCCGACTTCTGTCCGGCCGGCGGAAGTGACTGATAGCTGGCATATCCTGTCCTGCTGTGCACCCTTCCGCCCCCCCCGCGTTTCACCCAGCTGCTGTCACGCCCGACTGGGTTTACGTGCGCCGTCACGCGTTGCTGCACACGCACGAACGGATAGACAGCACCGCCGCCATGTCGGCTTCTCTGTTGTGCTGATGAACTTTATGAGTCTGCAAACCTATTGTGACATGTGTGTTGCTGGCTGAATTACTGCTAGCGCTCGTAATTATTGATATAGTACTGCCCTATGTATGCTCGTCTGTGTAGTTGCATTTTGCATAAGCATAAATAAGTGATGCCTTCTGCCGTTACAATCGTGATGAGGTTGATGTGCTATGTCAAACAGCCACCTCCGTCACCAATAGTTTGACAGAATGTCCTGTCCGCTACAGCAGTGTGAGGCAGAGCATACTGGTTCCACTCTTTGCTGCTGTGAAATTACGTTTTGCATTGTATATTAATTGCTGTGGAATTACGCCTTGCGTTATAGATTAATTGCAATGCAACGTGGTTGCCCTATAAATGATGTGATGCCATGTGTTCAATGTAGTCTGCATCGCCATAATTATTGAACACGTGAGGGTGCCCAGCGTGGGTTTGAGACGTGGGAGTGTGTTTGCAGAACAAATGAGGGTCGTCATTGCCAGGGCTGAAATGCCAGCAGTAGTAAATTACCTCGTGTTTCGTTGCGCTGCAAATGGAGTAATGGCCGTGTTTATATGTGTTATAATGTTCTTTGATGTGACGGATATCGACAATATGATAAATGCGTCAGGATTGTTACATGTTTGATGCGGTTGTGTATTTGTCTGTCTCTGGCTTCCGTCATATGTTGAACCGCGCCACGATTGCTGCTTTCTCAATCAGGTGTTGTGCCTAGCTATGTCGCCTAGCCTAGCTAATCAGGTTGTAATTGCCTAGCTTCTCTGATCGCACACCGTGTAGGGTTACATGGGTGCCACATAACCCGATCAGTGGTGGCGCTCCTAAGCCTCAATCATCATCTAAGGCTGAATGTTCTGTCGATTTTTCTGACAAACGCGTTGATAAGTTATGTGTTTAGCTCTGCCGCCGTCCCAGCTGACCTGACGCTGTTAAAGGGAATGTTTCACCTTTCTGAAAGTTGTAAAATATACGCTCGTTGTAAACCAATATGAAGTAAGTACTGCTGAAAATGATGGTGATATTTGTTGCTCGAAAAGTCACTTAACTTTATATTTTTGAATTTGTGACAATGTCGTCTGTCTTGGGCTATAGAGTTATAGAGAAAAGGCACAA